>JAHPZR010004933.1:0-47770 GCA_019787425.1 Platygyra sinensis
AATTTAGACAGAACAATTATTATTGCGCATTATTTAAGACATTAATACCTTAGAATGCTTTTAATTTTGTCAATAAATGGTTAAAAAATATTTTCACAAAACGTACAGTCATTCGAGGCCCCTGGAGTTTGATAATAAGCTCAACTCATTCTCACTTCAAAAACATTCTCCGGACTTTGGAATAATGTAGATCTACGGCTACCAGTGCAGGTACCTTGAGATACCCCGTACTCGATTTTTTCTTTTTTTTCACGTCGTTTTGGCCTTCCAGGGGCACACTGTCCTGCACACGCTTCGCCATTCGCGTTCTCCATTGCCCGCGCTTATTAACGTCGCGACGGCGCCCTCCGTGCCCTGTCGGCGCCGCCGCCCTCTCTCTCGCCCCTCTCTACCTCCTTTCATTGTTGTTTATATTGTCTATCCAACCACCGACAGGAGAGTCTGCGAGTTTTTCCCCACCATTCCTAGGTGTCTTCTCTTGTAGGTCATACCCTACGTAGTGTTGCTGTTCGTATATACAGTGAGCTGACCCACACAGTCACCCGGCCGCCTCTGTCTCTCTGTTCACTTAGTCTTCTTCGTGCACCCAGGAGTCACACCTCCTGCACAATTCGACGACAGCTTGTCGCGCTGGTTCTCGAGACCCCCCGATCATAATAAAGGTCGGTGCCAATCGCTCCTGGTGGCCTTTGCCCCCTTCCCGGCCCTCTGCGTTCTCTGAGATGATCTTATTTTTCCACCTTTGTGACTCCACTTACGCTGTCACCAGCCATTGTGATCCTGTTGGAGTCCCCCCATTCTCCAGGAGACTTATTAGCTTCCTACTGTACTTGATGATCTCCTCTTGATTATACCTTGTATCACATGCACCGTACTGTTTGCACCCCCTCCTATCATAGCGTGCTTTCGTGCCTCACCTCACACATCCTCTCCAATATCACTTTCCTTTATGTTTAGAATCCCTTTTCTCACTCACCTTATGTGATTCTCTCTTTACACCAGAGCTCTGCTCCTCCTTTTACGGTCTTACATGTGTGAGAGTCCTTTCACCACCCGCTTGTAGCTGTTCTACTATTTGTGTATAACCATTCTGTCTCTTTCCTAGTATGACCTGCACTGTTTTCTAGTAGATGAGTGTCCACCCTACCGCCACCCACGTGTCCTTTATATTCCGTTCTTCTCCGTTCCAGTCCGCGACGCTTATTAGCACCTATCACTTATTTTTTTTTCTCCGCCGCGCCTCTATCCCGCAGCCCTCTATCAATTTTTACCATTTCTTATGCCACTTCTCTCTGTCCCTTTGTCTTTTTCACTGTGACTTCCCAGGATTGTCTGTCGCTTTAATATTGATGTACATCTACTTGCTAGTACGTATCACCAGATCGTTTTTCCATCTCCGTGTACTGTGCCTTTTTGTTCTCTTTCTCCTTTCTTCACCCTTATCAACTCACATGAGTAATGGACGGCACATATCTCGAGTGAGGCAGGTTAGAGCTAGGTTTGTAGAAGAGTGCGTATAAGTTTACTTGAGGGCCAGTGTACATGTGTCGTGTGGCACTAGTGTGTTTTATACACTACCCACTGGAGCACTATAGGAGAGCAGAATAGTTACAAAACCTGTTGGAGTAACAACAGAAATGGTAAAGAGACACAAGAAGACGAGTAGACAACCCAAGAATGGTGTATTCTCCACCGTGCCGACGTAATTAGCAGGTAGTTATATGTGGAGAAATTGTTCGACTACATTAGAGCCGATTTGCTACAAAATCCTAGGATTGTCAGATTGAGCGAGTTATATGCCCTGTTTACGTCTTTTCTTAATTCTTCAAGCAGAACTAGAAATACCAGAATAAACAACAACCCATTTCAAAAGACAAGTCTTCAGAAGAATTAGAGGTGCAACGATTTTGAAGATCTGTATTGAACACGCGAATTTTTGCGATTCAAGAAATCTTCCGAGACTGAACTTTAGCCAAAGCAAGTACAGAGAAGAGTAACACTACTTCGCCAGCAATAGCGGATAAATCATTTACCGCATTAGCCTCAAGAGAAGCGTCCAAGTCAGACACCGAAGCCTAATGGCGCCTCCAAAAACCATCCTGATCAACTGAAAATGCCGTGAAACATTCCAGAAGTAGTCAAAAAGTTCTTATATCTCTTATCACTGGTTAGCACTAGCTTTTCAGGAATGGAATCTGTTCGCCAAGGGACACATGCCTTGAGGCTGTCATCAGGACAAGACCTGATATTTGCTGTAATGTCGGAAGGTGCAGACGCCCCCTGAAGCATACTGGTACGACCGTCAAATCTCTAGCCCTTCCTCTTTCTTATCGCGACTCTCTCTTTATCAGAACTCCTCCATATTCTATGTTATACGTGTGTGTCACTCCCTGTGTATTTTCTCCTTATATTATACACACCTCTATCTGTTTACGCTACTTGTATACTGTAACACACTGTATACTGCTATCACTTAATACACCACTTGATTGTGCACAGTGTGTATATCAATGTTCTACCCCTCTTTGTGTGTACAATAGATTATTCTCTTCTTGCTGTGTTTATTAGACCACTCCAATTCGGATGACTTGTCTAGTGTCTTCATTTTTCAGTGTATTCCTAGTGATTCTTCCTGCCTCTTTTGTCGATGATGTAATCCACACACTACCCCCCCCCCCCCGTCATCTGCATCACAACACACGATGACACCACACGTGTGTGTATAACCTAGTGTTCGCTTTTTCACTGTCGATTTGAATCTTTCTATTCCTCTTCTATCTTTCACATAGTGTACCTTCTTCAATTGTGTTTATACTTGTCTGTTCACTCCAACCCCATCAGATAGACTGTAACGGTCCCTTTGTATCGCCTTGTGTGTATCAAGTGTCACCATCACTACATTATCCTACACATATCAGCTATATCTGCAACTCTGTATGTCTTTGTATGCTCCCTGCTTGCACTAGAACGTTAGTACATTTATCTAAGAAATGTTATATATATACTTATACAACTATAAATCCACTGAGCAAGCTACTGCACATTTGGACACAACAGCAGCATTAAGTACATCTCATGAGCACATATTTCTGTGGGGAGTGATGGTCCGGCGCCTAATGTTCCAGTTGGATATACAATTCTAATTATACACACATGTTCCACAAGACTGATTGAGCCGTGATTAACGAGACAGCGAGAGTATTATGTATTGTGTGAGTACCCACACATTATTGTAGTAGTCAACACACTGATGTATGTAGTGTTACGTGACACACAATGAGACAAGAAGTCATAGTAGAGTAGTGTAAAGACATGCTCACCATTGGTTCATAGCAACGCCCGGCGCACTGATATGTCTACCGTGTACCAAGTCCTGACGAAGTCGCTTCAGATCAAAGACACCTTGCGTCTCCAAAGCATTGTTGTTGTGTTCAACCAAGCACTGTACGCCAAAGCTACCGAGATAAAATGGAAACACAGTGCCCAGTTTATTGCTATTGTTTTGAGAATGGGAGTTTTTGAAAGCGTTTCCAGGACGCTGGTTTGCAAAATGTACGCGTGGAATCTGTAGTGATTGCTGACGGATCCGCGGCTGGCGTTTTGGAAGGTCGTAGTTGTAATCGTGTCATGATCATCGGGTTTCACAAGCTCATGTTCGAGGCTCTTAACCGACTAGCGTGGAATGAGTTTCAGCGGTGGATTGAAGAACACCACGAAGACCAGAAACCTTGTGTGGATGACCTTATGAACGGACTGAAGCAGCTTACTGAACCGGAGTTTAAGGACGTCATGAGAAGTCCCTTATTTGAAGAGATCTCGCAGCTATTTCTGTCGTATTCAAACCACCTTCATCATGGTAACGGAAAGCTTTCGAAGTTCTGGATGTCCCTTTTCCGAGGGAGAGCGATTATAGCTGACTGTACTCGCAAGCCGACTTTTATGGAGCGGGCGGGGATGAACAAGAGGGTAAATCTCTTTTTCCATGGTTTTTGAGCCAATTTCTCCCTCCTCCCTACTTTAAATTTTCCATAGGACTGTTTCCCCATCCAGGCCCATCCAGTTCCTCCAATTCCCAGGATTTCCTTTTTCTCCCTCCTCCCTTCTTTATTCCCTTATTCCTCCCTCGCCCCAACGTTTTTTGCATTTACAACAGATCACGATCTCTTTTTTTTTACCATTTTAAATATTTTTGAAGTTGAAGAGTCTCATTTAAAAATTAAAATGTGTCCCCGTCATCGCAACTTGTTTGGAATTCGTTGGCGGTGCAACAGAACACGGCCACTGTTCCTTCTTCGATATATAGCAGTATATGGACTCGCAGGATCCACTGGCCAGTGTGGGCTTAAGAGTGTACAGTCCGCTAACATATTTTGCTCAGCAAAGATTCTTGTTCCAGTTGGGTCGCGTATGAATATATATTTTTTCTTGTTAGATAGCGAGCTCCTTACAAGCGTTCGATTAGTTCTGCTTGCGCTGTTCTCCAACTAACCGAACACCTAGTAAACTCTGATCACGTGATTGGCTGTCTAGACCCTCTCACGATTTCTCAGCAGAGATCGAAATGATCATGAGAGGGATCTGTGTAAAAAAAGGAAATAGTGCATCAATTCGTCTTCCACTCTATTGTAAAAAAAGTGTTACCATTATTGCGAGCTGTCACCAGAGAGGTACTCCATGCTGGATTTAGCCAAACAGCAGTATGCCACCCGCCTTCAGCAGGGTGCGTGCCCTCTTCCCTCTTTCAAAGTACAAGGCTCAGCTGTTTCATCAAGCTGCAAGCAGAAAGCCAATGAGGGCTGGGCTTTAAAAGAAGCGAAAAGGGTTGAAAAGTTTAATGAAAATCAGAAGTCATACCTTCAGGCCAAGTTCAACATCGGCCAGGCCTCCGGAAGGAAGCTGGATCCAGAAGTTGCCGTAAAAGAAATGTGGCGTGTTCGTGCCATAGATGGGAAAGAGGTTATTTCTTGTAGAGGAATTCCTGACCCCCCAGCAGATATCTTCTTTTTTTTCACGCATGGTAGCTAAGGTACGTCAGCAGCCAGTTACGGATCAGGATATGCCTGCGGTAGAAGAACAAGTGAATTTCTGTTTAGTCAGAGACTCAGCACTATCGTCCTTGCAAATCTGTCATCGTATCGTCGTTGACCAATACGACATATGTGCTTTGGTTAAGAGCCTGGAGTTGCAAGTACCATCCCCGCAAGTTAGACCTCGTTAACAGTTGCTCCTGTTCTGCAATAATAGTTTGCACTATTCCAAAAATTTTACCTCTAGTCTCTAGTCCCTACTGTACGTTGGTCATGTCACGGCTGTTACGGGCTTGAAATCTTTATTCTCAAACTCATTAATAATTCATAAGTTTGATAGCCAATAAAAAATGGCTGAATTCGTCACGTGCATGAGTTTTGATACCCAATGAAAACCTAGATGAAAACCACACGTGTTTTGGATATCGTATCCAAACCACACGTTGCTTTCATCTGATTCCTCATTGGATATCAAGATTCACGCATCAAAACAAAAGAAATTAAACATAAGAACAGAATTGAAAAAAATTAGCATCCTTGGGAACTTGCATTTTAATAAAATAATTTTAACAATAAAACTCATGAAATTGGAAATTAAAACTGTTTTAAGTACACATAGCGTCCGATACTAAATACTGTTCCATAAACAGTTTTCGGTGGATATCTCTTTACCTACGTTTTGCTCCAATTCAATGACAAATTTTCTTTGCCAACAATTCAGACTCAAGCATAACGATTTCCTTAATATGTAAGTCCAGCGCTTTGAAACTATCAAGTGTAAATCAGGTAATATCTGAACGAACCTCCCGAAGGAATGGATATTTTTCTTTACCCGAGTAATTCGCTATTCGTTAAAATAGTTTACGCGTATTTGTTTTATACCTTGATGACTGGGAATACGACTTTCTTGACTTAATTCTCTTCTTCGTAAACCATTTTTGGCTCCTACACCGTGCCACTCCTTCCTCGCTCGTGGTTGGACGCTAGAATCATGCATACAAACGCGTTCTTTCGGAAAAGAGGAAATATTTAACACTGCATAATTCCTTATTGTTTCGTTTGCGAAAACATGTCACTGCATAATTTCCTATTGTTTCATTTGAGAAGCCATATCAAAAACTCGTGCTTCGCGTTTCATCAGGGGTTCCAAACACCTCGAAACAATAAAAGCACTCGGCCTGCGCCTCGTGCTTTCATTACTTTCTCGGTGTTTGGAACCCCTGATGAAACACTTGCACTCGTTTTTAGGCGTGGATACGCGAAGCGTAGAAACGACTTTTGGTATGGGCTAGAATATGCAAATGTGTCACTCACTCAGATGTAAACAAATCGATATGTCGACGGCAGACCAACTGAAATCGATTTTCCCAAACAATGCCGGAACGCCTAAATTAGTACTCGTCGAGTCGCGGCGGCACATGCACGTGTAACCGAGTCAAAACTGGTTAAAAGAATGAGCACTGAATGCGAATAGTCTTTCACTCCTCGAGAAGTTTGCTCGTCGATCCTCCAAGCTCACACGGGTTTATAAATAGTGAACCTTTTTCGAGTGAATCTTACGAGCGAAACTTCGAGCGAACCTCTGATCTATGAGCACTCACCAGCAAAGTTATGAATCAAACGTAAGCTCGGACAAAACTACTGGAAACATCAGTAGCAAAACTGATCAGTTCATAATATCCAATCAAAACACTCTTGAGGCGAAGCAGAACGAAACGCAGTAAGAAGAACTTGCCGGATGGTAACAGAAGCCATGGAAAACGAAGAAGTAGGTCAAAGTCCACTCGTTTTAGCAAAGGCGCCCGCCGTGATAGAGAATCATCAATTTATCCGTGGAAGAAAATTCTGAACTTATTTAAGAAATGAAGCAATTAAGAGGTATGTAAGATCTCATATCGTGAATTGTGTACCACATTCATCAGCGTTGAAAAAGATTTCATCGTTTGATCGCTGTAATTGCCCCCGCAGGGTTTTGGCCCAGAGGCCAAAACCCGAGGAGGCACCCTAGAAGCCCCCGCGTGTATACATATAAGGAATTTCAAAAATGTAAAGATGTAAGTAAGTAAGTAAATTGTAGTACTGCGAAAAAATCTCGATTTGATCAAACTAGGCGCGCACGGTCGTCTCGGGTAATATTTCAGCAAGTGCGCAAGGTGCTGTCGGGTAGATGTCATTTTGCAACCACGAGGTCTTCGAGCAGTGCTTCAAGGTCTTGCGAGCGAGAGGTTGCGTTTCGTCGTCTTCTACCAGCATTTCGAGTTCTTTCTAGCAGTGTTTTAAAGTTTCCAACCGCGAGTTTGCATTTCGCTATTATCTAGCAGCATTTCAATCACGAGTTCGTGTTTTGCCATCTTCTAGCAGCGTGTCAAGGTTTTGCAACCACGAAGTCGCGTTGCGCGGCGTTACGCCATCTTTAGCTATAGCAGCCTTTCAAACCAGGAGTTCACGTCTTTGAGCAGCATTTCAGGGTGATTATTTTGCAGTTCAGTGATTTATTTGAATTCAAAAGCATTCAACAGCACTGAATAAAATTATTCGGTACAAAATTTGATTTGTTAGACACAAATCAGCAACGGGGTCGACAGACTCGATCCAACTGAAACAAGTTGGAGCTCCAACAATTTTCTAGACTCTATCTTGTGCTGAATTCCATATGTCTGTGTGGCTTCCTCTGTTATCCGCGTGTAATTTGCGTGTAGTTGACACCACTGTTTTTTGCCGGTTTTTTTCTCTTGATATTGCAAGATATGTTTTAGGCTCTCTCAAATGTTAGCTAGTTTGAAATATTCCTTTGGCATTTCGTTTATTTGGATGGCTTATTTTTACTGAGTAATCTTATGTGGCGTAGAGCCCAAGTGACGACTGGGTGACTGGCAGGGATCCAAATGTAAATGTGAATGTTTTGCGGCGTTTTCGTTGAGAGCAAAAAGCTTGACTAATTTACAAATATGCCGACTGTAAAGCGATACTTCTGTTTACATCTCACTTCTGTTCTGCTTTCGAGATACGTTTTCTCGTACCCTCTTTTCTTTCATAACAATGTTATTTTTCCGGCCCAGGCTGAATATTCTTATTTTTCTGCCGATTTTAGGCTGAAAATATTCTTGTATTATTCTTACATTATAGCTTATGACATTTCCGTTTTAGAATATTACAAGTGTTTGGTATCTGGATCCGGATCGCGTTACATTATTGTGCATGTGCTCCACCGTCAGCGGGGCCAATATGTCACGTCAAACAACACTTGGCCGTTTTGGCTTTGAAAAAAGTATTTCGCAGAGAAATAGCGTGTTGGAAACGAAAGTACTCGATTTTTTTCAACTATGTCAAGGGCAATTGAGTGTAATCACTTAAAACTGTAATATCATAAAACTGCAACACCGCTGAGAAATATCTCTGCCGAGAAACAAACAGCCGATTCGCACTGTGTTGGTGTACAGTCGCTAATCATTGACTGTCTGACTTTTACTCAGATATTTTTGTTATGGACTGAATGTAAACGAAAACAATCCCAGTCATCGATTCTCTGTTTTATTAGCTTGTGGTGTGAACACACAAAATTATATCTATCCTTTTCGAAATCTCAGCCTCGGCTTTATTCTTAAAATATTCTAAAAATTTAGCAAATTTCAGCCTCGATATTGTTATATAATATATTTTTAAAAAGGAATGTATATCAAGACAATTGGTTTGTTTCATATTTATGAGAAGATGCCTAAGTTACTTGAACAGTATGAGTGACATAGTTTACAAAAAAATATAAAATTTTAGTTCATACAATAACGTTCAGTATTACTGTTTTCAGTCAGCAGAAATAAAAGAAAGCGGGGGCAGCTTTAGTGATAACTATTACTAGTTATCTTTATAGCGTAGTGGCTATCCCTACAGCACCCGTACAGCGACTTGTATTTACTATTCGTACGGGAGTGTACGGAAGATTTCATTGAATTTCTCTGTAATTGCTGATTCTTCCTTATCCAAATTATTGTGTTTACCTTAAGAAAAATTAAGCGATTCTAGTGACTGCGGTTTCTTTGGAGCCAGATTAATTTTGCGTTATCTCTGCATGCTAATCGAAGGTATAAATACTCACGCACATGTCACGCAATAAGAAAAGACCGTACAGCGATTTGTATCTGCTTTTCACACGGGGTTCCTCTAGTATAACTAAAGTTACCATTAAATTTAATAATGGCTAACCTGTTATTGAATGTCGTAGTTGAACACTTTCCTCAGACAATACCTGTCCAGCCGTATTTTCGTGGAGCAGTTTGCGTTACAAGATTTTCACCTGATTTGGAAGGAGAAAACGTTCGAAGCAATTCTATCCTTCGGTAAACTCAGCGTGAGTAGCCGGACTATATACGAAAAGAGCTGTCTGACGCTGAGAAATTCAGAGAACTGATCGTGATCGGTAGTATCTTTAACATTTCCGTGGACTCCCGTATTCCCTGCTGCGTTCGCACGCAAACTAATCTGGCTCAAATAAACGGGCTCGTAGGAATAGAAAACACAAGTCGCCGTACGGGTAACTTACGAGTAGCCTCTGGATCTCGAATCTAAAACCGGAATGTATAGAAGTAAACCAGTTGGAATTATTCGTGCAAAAGGTTTAAGGTTTTTTAGCTATTGATTATGTCTATGTTTCAAAACAAGAACTAAGAAGCATATTAAAAGACATCTCAGCAAGAATCAGATGTCTTTCATGATGAATTTGTGCATGCATGTTCAGTTGTTCAATGTTTTTCAATAAAGTGTAAGAAACGACATCACAAATATTGTGTTTCAAGGACAAAGTTATTGACTTCAGGTGATATTGAGTTAAACCCGGAACCTGTTATACTCGGGGAAATAATCCAAACAATCGTATTGAATTGTTACAATCTTGATAAGCACAACATGGCTTGAGAATATTAGATGGTGGTGGTGCAGGTGATTGTTTCTTTAGAGTGGTGTTCCATCAGGGGGACCTAACTATCACATGAATATTCGTAGTACTGGTCAGGAGTTCAATATATGAGAAACAACCCAGAAAGATCCATTGAAAGTAGTACAGACCATTCATCGTTAAGGTATTATTTTAGATTATATATGTCACACCAAGGCACATTGGCTGATGCACTTGTTATACAAGCAGTTGCTGATGCTTTGAACTTGAACTTTGAACTAAAATTTACAAGCAGTCTGAATAAACAGCCTGTAAATTCAATTTTGTCTACTTCTCTGGTTATACTAGACCTTTCAAAAAGGCTTTCAAAAAGTCATTTCAAAAGTTACCAATTATAAACTTATCCACGCCTTCTTCATAGTTTCCTTTCATTGATATATTACTTGAAACGTTTGCTCACTCGTTTACTTCTGTGGTCGTCCAGTTTATTCACTGGAGCTTTATTACCATGAAATCGTTGCAGCAAGTTGTTAGATTTTGTTCGCCAGACGAAGTTATTGTAACCACGGCAAGGAGAGTCAGAGATTTTTATAAGATAGACGATTTTTTTTCTCGCCGCGGTACTGAATTATTTTCAGTTGCCGTTTGGACCTAAATACTGAACTATTTGGCAGCTTGAACATTGAAGTCAAAATTGCAATCTGTGTTCTTCATATAGAGCAGTTTTATTCTACGTTGTTTTAAAATGCCAGATTATTTTTTTGGCATCGACAGATTACTGTATTGTTTGGCCATTTGGTCACCCAATGTTTTACCAGCGCGTTTTCAGCAGATTAGTTCTTACGCAAAAATATATATAGTGCTGAACTTAAGGTGGCCGAACACAGTTTTCGCACGGTCAGCGGTGTTGTGTAAAAGCCGGCGCGGCTTTTAAAAGGAAAACAAACATGGCGACAATTTTTTTCGTCCTGTTTCCGGTGGTTTGGCAAATGCCGTATAAAGTCTCTGTCTTTCAAGAAACCTCACAACGTTTTACAACTTAAAACTCTACCCAAAGCATGCAGTGTTTTTTGTAGCGATTCTGTGCCAAAAACTGGTTCTCATGATCGTGAAACAAGATACAATCAGAGGGGAGACCACGCGCGCAATTATCAAGTTTTGTTGGGACTACCTGTTGCTGTTTTAATGTCCATTTATGTTTCAACGTCTTTGCATTTTGCGGAAAAGAAGATGCTACTGTATCTACTCCTACAAACCTTATTTTGTCCCGAACGCGCAAAGCTGAGAAACGGAAAGCTCGAACTGAAAAAGCACGAGTTGAGAGATGTAAACGTAGACTCTTTCCTGACGAGGACGAAAACATTGCCTTACCCGACCTGGCTGAGGCACACATGCTGAGGGAAAATATCAAACCTCCCCAAAGACTTCCTGAAGACATGGTAGGTGGAAATAAACCGGTTGAATATTCTTCTTTGAAGACTATTTTGCCATAAATATTATACCATTTACCAGAACTCGCGTCTTATTTCTTTTGATTTCACTAGTCGTTTGTTACAAGAGATGGCGAAAAAGAAAAAGTCCATTCCACCAAACCGGAGGCATTTTCTTTAAATGGCTACAGAATTGTTGACCTTGGGCTGATGGCAAAGGGTTTGAAATCTTGTCAACATTGCGACTCTGGTAAAATGATACAAATAGAATTTTACCAATTTTAGGTATTATGTTTTGGTGTGCCAATAACAGATGGGGCCAGTGATTTTTCTTACTCATGTGTTGACTAAAAACATCAATAACAAAACAGACCATCTGATTCAGCATTTATTCAAATTCATACAGTGATAAGCTCAAAACATAACACAAAATACCATATTACACTTGATGAACTTTGTAAATGTAAATATAATGGCACTTGTAAATTAAATATACAAATATTCAAATGTTATTGTATTTAGTATACCTAACAAAGTCTGGAAATTGAAACTAGAATCTTTATGATTTGACATACTTATAAACAGGAAACCCTCTTCTTATTTGGAATATCAACAATAACTGTTTTTAAGGTTGTACAAAACCTTGGTCACAGAGCTCCCCGGCAGAGCTCAAGTTTTTGTTCAGATTTACATTAACAAGCAACAAGGACAAATGGTCTAATAATCATTAGCCAATCTGTAACCCCAAGGTATCAATACATACTTTTCAATTCTAGGACCTCTTTCTCTCTCAAGTGCTGTGAAAGAAACAAAAGTGGGAAGTGCCAGTATAATTTCAGTAGTTTGCAAGGAGTGTGACAAAGAGAACACAGTAGTTACCCCTGGGCAACATCAATATGGAAAGCGAGGGCCGAAACCCTATGATATCAATACAAGAATTGCACTTGGTGCTATTGATAATGGGATTGGCTACACTCATGTAAATGGTTTTTCTTTCAACCCTGAACGTACCAACAATCAACAAAACTGCATACAAAAACCGCGAGCGAGAAGTTGGCAAGGCAATAGAAGAAGTGGCTACTAATTCATGTCAAATGATTTTAGAAGATGAAATTTATCAAGCAGAAAATAACGGTACAATTCGAGGTGTTGACGGCCTTATGTCATTGTCTGTCTCTTATGACATGCAGTGGTTGAACAGGGGTAGGGCAAACAATTCTCTCACTGGACATGGGGCTATCATGGGCACTCACACAAAGAAAGTCCTAGACTTTGCCAGCGCAAATAAATTTTGCAGAATTTGCGAAGCAAGCAAATCAAAAGGCAAGGAACCTGGTTGCCATGACTGCTGCATAAACCATACAGGGTCCTCAAAATCAATGGAAGCAGCAGTAGGAGTGAGACTTTTTCAAAAAGCACCCAATTATGGAGTAAAGTATACTGTGTTTATCGGTGATGATGACAGTGCTACAATTGCAAAAATTCGAGAAGAAGTAGAGTACAATGTAGAAAAGTGGTCTGATGCAAGTCATGCAACAAGAACAATTGTCAGTCACTTGAACAAAATTAGCTCTGAGCGAAAAAATCAGCCAGGGGAGTCACCACTTTCACAGAAGGTTATTGACTACTTTCGCAAGTGCTTTAGCTACTGCCTAAGTCAAAATAAGGGAGAGCCTTAACGATTGAAAGTTACAATGAAGGCGATTGTTCCTCATGCCTTTGGGGACCATCAGCAATGCCAACACCACAAATTAAATTGGTGCGAATATATAAAGAATCCGGCCTGATCAGTATCGCCACAAGGATTTACCAAACGGAAAGGACTTACAGGGCGAAAGTTTAAAATCGGTTTTAACCAATTTGTTCAATGTATATGCAAGTGACCTTGTTGTCAAAAAATTGGTTTCTAACGCTTCTTCGCAAATTAACGAAAGCTGGCACAGCACTGTTGGTTCGAAAGCTCCAAAAATTCGATTTTACGGTGGCAGTGAAAGTTCTGACCAAAGAGTTGCAGCCGCTGTTGCACAAACAAACTTGGGAAAACAATATTTGCTAGATATTCTACGCTGTCTAAATGTAGAGCCAGGTGATATCACAGAGAAAAACATTTTATCATTGGACAAGGATAGGGAAGCTAAAAAACACCGAAAATCGTCCGTTAAATTCAAGAAAGAGCGTAGGCAAAACTATACGAAGAAGAAAGCGAGAAATAAATCAGATGTAAACAAAGAGGGGGTGACTTGCCAAAGTGGTGTCGCACTTACATTGGATCCACAACTCCTTCAAAGAGCCATCGTCGCAAAGGAAAAATTAAAAGAGTTTGAGAAAGACGTCCCTTTACCGATTCGACCCCAAAAGAAGTTCATTACGTGTAATGCTGATGATTTGAAAACGAAACCCTTCGTGATAATTTCATTTGATACGGAGACAAGCTGTGGAGGAAAGGAAGCAGAAATCATTCAATTAGCCGCTCAAACTGAACAGGGGCAAACATTCTCAAGGTTTGTCTTACCGAAGAAAGGCATTTCTTTCCATGCTTCAAGAGTAAATAAATTTCAAACAGCATCAATAGGCGGTAAAAAATTCCTTCACCGTGGTGGAAGCCCTTTGGAGACTGTCTCTCAAGCAGAATGTCTCGAGTCCTTTGTTGATTTCATAGCGGCGTCTAAACTTCGGAATGATTGTGCTAACGCCATCCTTATCGGCCACAACTCTTCCTCTTTTGACACGCCAGTTTTGCTTAGAACAATGCAGCACTATTCACCACAACGTATTCCTAAAATGAAAGCACTAAACGTTCATTTCGCAGACAGTTTTGCTTTTATTCGGAAACTCATCAAAGAAAAATGTCAAGCATTGAAAACGGAGGACGGTTCGTTTGTGAAGACCAATCAAGCAACTGTCTACAAAGCGATTTTTCCTTCGGACACTGGTGTAATCAAAAAAGGGTTAGCGAAGAAACTCGCTGACTCTGGCATCGGCTACCAGCACCTTCGACAACTGTTTGATAAGCACGGCGAACAAGGCCTTCTTGCCATTCTCGCAAATCCAGCAACAGCAACAGGAGGCTCATCTTCTCGTCGTAGTGTACGTGGCACTGCTGACCCAGTTGTACTCCACCGAATTCTCAACCATTTTAACGGAAGGTTACAATAAAAAGGGGAGTGAAACCCGCGAATTAACTTATTTACACGTTGCATTGCCAGAAATTTAGGACAAGATGGTGGTCGCGCGTGCGCACTAAGGACATAATGGCGGCCAAATCGTGTAAGAAAATGTATGGACATGAGGAAATTTCTTCAAATATATCGATTATGAGCTTACGGGTCTTAGGTGCCCGACTCGAAACATGTTAACTACTGTGTAACCTTCACATCTAGGTTAAAATGGTTAATTAGAAGTACGTTTACTTACTTCCCGAAGTGGCCACTTTCAACGGTTTACGGTCGTTTCGCTACAAAGTCGTTTCGCTACAAGTCGTTTCGCTACCAATCGAAGTCGTTTTGATACACATCTTAAGTCAATTCGATACAAACCGAAGTCGATTCGATACAAACTGAAGTCAATAAACTATAGTTTTGATTTGCTAAAGAAAGATAGCCTTTATAACAAACCTGACCTTCGTGCGATCGACTATTGATATGCAGATGTTTAGTAACAAGTCAGCCCGCTCACCCACCCGTAAAGTGTTCCCTCATAGTCCGTTAAACTAACGATGTGGTGTTGTGTTTCTTAATAAACTACCTTAACTGTCTTTGTTTCTTGGTCCTACCCAATTTACTTCTTTGAGGTTGACCTGGTCTCGTTTGTGTGCTTTGACTGCGGAGGCTTAAGTATCTTTCGTTACAACGGAGGGTCGCGATCGAACGAAGGTCAGGTTAGTTATAAAGCCTATCTTTCTTTAGCAAATCAGAACTTTAGTTTATTGACTTCAGTTTGTATCGGATCGACTTAAGATGTGTATCGAAACGACTTTACATGTGTATTGAAACGACTTCGATTTGTAGCGAAACGACTTGTAGCGAAACAACTTTGTAGCGAAACGACCGGATACCCTTTCAACCCTCGTTGTACGTCATTTCTCCATACATTGTCTTAAAATCTTGCCGAGGTAATGCGAAACACTTGTCGATTGGAGTATAAACCCTTCATGAAGTAAATTTGCCCGACTCGGTGTGACTTCTGCGATGAAAGATGTTTCCTAAACAGTCGTAAAAAGGACGATTCTTGCACTGCAAAATACTTCCAAAGGCGCATTATTTTCCCAGTTTTTCATCTGTAGTCCAGTAATCGACTCCATATTTGCGAATGACCCATCTCGGACGGACACAGAAAAGGGAAAAATTCACAACTCCAAACTTTACCCAGTCGCCATTTTGTTTGTTGCTTCAAATCCACAGATGTTTCACGGGATATAAAGTAGGTTCCAGGCTTCCAAAAATCCTGTATTACCTTACCAGGCTTGGTTGTAATGGAAGTACATACGCGGGAAAATTAAAAACAAACCACAAAGTATAGCTTTGCTTTCACCAAACGAAAAATGTCTGAGATTCTTGAGATGTACAAAAACGAAAAATAGAATGGGCACTAAAGATAGGAACAGAATTTCCTCTTCATTATGTGAAGCAGCAGGCTTCTCAACAGTATGAATTCCTGTTTTGTGTGGAGATCCCTTGGCCACTATTACGCTTGTGGAATGAGCTCTTAGAAGGTACCTCTGTCACAACAAGCTACATAGATCTTATTAACGCTACTGTTGTGGATGGTTGGTTCACTATAAGGAGAGGCTGCTTACGTATAGATGACCTTCTACGCAAAAAAAGCAAACATGGCAAAACAGGCTTTCAAGAAAACCACAGGGAGGAAGCGTCAGCCGAGGAACTTGAAAACAATGTGTACAAGCTGACTGTCAGAAGAATGGAAACAGAATCAGTGGATTCACTTATGGCAGAAGTTGAGAGATGTCAAAATGAGGTTCAAGAATGGAAAAAAAGTATGCTGATTTGGAAAATGAGAAAAAAAAATTATATGATGAGATGAAAAATGAAATGAATAAGCTGGGAGAAGAAATTACAGACTTGAAACATGTAAATAAAGATTTGGTTGCATATGTTGAAACCCTTGAACAGAAGGAGACACTGAAGTGTCAAGGGAAAAAATTGAACCAGTTAGGTGCAAAACAAGTGGGAAGGAAACTTCTTTATCTCAAAAACAAGGCCCACTGTGCTTTATGGTTTTGTAAGAGCTATGGTCTAGAACTAAAAGGCATTGAATTTCAGGGTGAAGATGGAGGAAGCCACACTATGGACCACAGTGAATCAATTACCAGGGGATCATATGACAAATTATCACAAGATGAAAAAGATAAAGTTGAACAAGTTTTATTTTTAATGGACAAATTTTGTGTGGGGGATGAAGTATACCATGAACTCTCAATGATTACAGAAGGATTACCAAAATCTTATCTTGTCAAACAGTCAAGAACAAATCTAAATAACACATATCATATTGAGAGAACAACTGGACAGTATCCTGGTGCAAGTATCAGCTTCACCTCTACCCTCAGAGAGCATATAAAGCAATTGCTTGAGCATTCACCCGAACTTAAAGATAACACAATTCAAATAAAACTGAGTGGAGATGGGGCCCGCATGTCACGAACTACAAACTTCGTGATGATGTCCTTTACATTGTTACAGCTTAATGAAAGTGTTATGTCCCCCAAACACAACAAAACAGTTGCAATCATAAATGGGCCAGAAAAGTATGCAACACTAAAAGCATCACTCTCCCATTTTTTTCGTGAGGTGAATGAACTAATCAGCAAAGGTACAATATCTGTTGATGGGCAGGATGTGGAGCTAGAATTTTTTTTAGGTGGTGACGTGAATTTCTTCTAATGATTATGGGTATAAACTCTGCCACTGCTGTTGGGATACCAGCAAGCCTTTCAGCCAGTACAATGAAGCTCCCCAATGGAGGACTCTAGAGGAGATCAAGAAAATGTGCCACTCTAAAGGCAACTTTGGATGTGTAAATGAACCCCTCATTAACATTCCACTCACCAATGTTGTCCCAGATGAGCTACATTTACTTTTACGAATCACAGACAAATTGCTGCAAAATGTTATTGATGAAGTGTTAGAGAGGGATGCAGTGGAAGATTACTCAAAAACCAGGGGACAAACAAAAGGAATCAATCTTTCAAAACTTGTTAAGGCAATTATTCTTTAGGCATTTCATTTTCCATATGGAACAAAAAAAATGCAGATGGCTCTGAAAGCCAAGTGAAAGAATTTACTAGTCTTCTTGGTTCTCAAAAGAAGAAACTACTGAATGGACTTCCCCCCAAGTTAAGTGAAGTACTCTATCCTGATACTTGTGAAACAGTGAAGCAAATCTGGACTGATTTTGGGCAGTTGTATACTCAGATATCTGATTTTAATTTGTCTAAAACTGCTCCAAATGCCATTTTTGTACAGGCCAAAGCATGGGTTGAGCTGTTTTGCTCATTAAAGGGGATAAGGCCTGGGTATACTAGACCCAGGGTAACCCCTTACATGCACACTCTGGTGTATCACATCCCCTTCTTCATTAAAATGCATGGCTGCTTCAAAAAATTCAGTGGGCAAGGTGTGGAAAAAAACAATGATGAAGCACAAAGGGGTCTGTTCAACAAGTCCAACAAATGGGATGCAGCGAAGGACATACTATGTACAGAAAGCAGGCAATGGGATTTGAACACCATGAGCGAATGAAAGGTCAGTATACAAAAAGAAAGCTGGAGTATTAGACTGCCCAAATCAGTGAAATTAGAAAACAGAACAGGCCCCGCTACAAGGATGCCTCTGATACTATCCAGGATGATGACATTCCCACTCTTGAGGTGAATTTAAAAAACCTCTCAGTCAAGCAGTTGAAGGAACTCATCAAAGAAAGAGGTCTTAGGCCAAAAGGCCTGTCAAAACTTAAACAGGAACTTATTGCAGTCCTTGAAAAATCTTAACTTGATTTCATCTTAACTTAACATTGGCTATGAGCTTTATACCTAACATGAGGATGGTACTTTAATGAACTTAATTGATACTTTTTCAATGTATACCCTTGGTTTTTCCACAACTTTGTCCCCCAATTTTTCATGGCTTTTGGGGGAGCGACCAAGTAGTGTCCTCATCTTAACAGGAAATCGCATCCTGTGTCCATCACCGTGTTTGTCAAAAACACAATTCCACAGGTTGGGAAGCTGGCATTTACTGAAATCTCCCTCTTCATATAGGGTCCAGTATTTTTCAGGCGATTTTCTTCCTTTATTGTGAAACAGATATTTGAAAACATCATGTCTAAACTCCATGGTAATTCTTTGCTCTGGAGATTTATGCCTGAGAGACTCTAGTATGCCGTGTCTAAGCCGGTCCACGTTCTCCTGAATAATTGCAAGTTCAGGTTTGGGAGATGCAAAGTACCTAAAAAAAGTATGACATGGATTAATTTTTAACCATTGTCAACCAAAATAAATTAACATGTATTAATATTAATTCCAGTTATATATAAGATTCCTCATTCAAGACTACGATTACGGTCTTTTTCCCTACGACTTTCGTCTATGTGATAAACAGCAAAAATAACATTGAACACTGAAAGCTCTGGTAGATAATCTGGTAAGCTTAATTACAACTGTTAAATATTACAAAAAAATTAAATCAGTACCTCAACAAAAGCGGAGAAGGATGTTCTTCGGGTTCCCAGGTATTTTCAAATGAACTATAACCTTTCCATTTGACTAGATATTTGGTTTCCTAAAAGGATAAATTGATTTCATCATTAGCTAATGATAAGTTTATTCAAGGCTACCCGCGAGCTGAATGTCACAAAAAGTTCAGTGAAGTACAGTTTGCTTACCTCTGCGTCCTGTTTTCTCGCTATCAGGCGCTCCGCCTGGTAGATGCCTAAACTTTTCTTTTGAGATGTTTTTTTCTTCCTTGTATCATCATAAAATGAGATCTACTGAGCTTAAATTATTTAAAACATCGTAGGAGACACGTCCCCAACTGCGCTGGCTTTGCTGCACCATTTTTAAAATAAGATGCCGCTGACAATTAATCACGGGCGCGAAATGTCCACAATTTCTGGCAATGGTTTGCTTTCGAACGAAACGAACCTGAGAAACATTCGAGGAATCGACCGTACTGAGGAACCGAGGAACCCAGTTAAATGCAACGCATGTGCAGTAGCTCGAAAAATTGAGACCGATAGCTTTGGCACAAACTTGCGTATTTCTAACGATCTAGTCAATAGAATTTCAAAAAATTTGGCAAAATAATAGTTCAGAACCTACTTAAATGATCTATCACGAAAAATTTGAATTTTGACATAGGAAATTTTTAATAATACAGAAAACGCTTTAAGGCGAATTACGAAAATCGCTTATGTCAGAATTTGATTAGAATAGTGTTGATAGAAGGGATTCAATGTCAATTCGTAGTGTGCAAAATATGAAAAAAATCTAACGACTGGATTTTTTTAAAATAAGCAAAAACCATTTTTTGAGCCTTGTTTTTAACCAGCCCCGTTGCCATGGCAACAGCACACACCCTTACCAAAATGCGAAAATAAATACTTCTGTGGTTAACCTTGACTCTTGCCAAAAACGGGCACCAAAGCACAAATGGTTTAAAAGTAATGGTAAATTCACAGGCAGACCACTCTATGTGTTCGTGGTTTAATATAGAGAATCTGAGAGTTAAGAATAAAGCTCTGAAAATTGCACATTTAAATCACATCTCGGCCTGAATATCCCAATAAGGTTAAATGAAACCATAATCGACTCATGTATGGTGTTTTTTTTGCCTTCCTGGGCGGTCTAAGGCGTCTTACAGCGAAATTACTTTTGGCCGGTTACGGTTAGACACTAGAAGGAGACAAGGCTTGCAACTTCTCGGCCGTCAGCCGCGACCTCTTCCAGTTCAAATTGGAATTAACGCAAAAATACTGAAAATCTCACCTGAATGGCGACGGATCTTGATTGATGAGTTTTTTCTCTATCTCTTCGCCGAATTTCAACTTCATCCCTGCAACAGTTTCCGAGAAAATCGACGCTGAAGTCACAAATACGGCTTTCTCAATATGATCGGTGCCAAACTCAGTGACCAAAGGAATTCAAGGAATGCAGGCTGTTTCAAATCTACCAATCAGCGCTTGACTTTCCGCAGTTTTTTGGCTTCCCACGGGAAAACCGTGGGAAGCCAAGCGCTGATTGGTAGATTTGAAACGGCCTGCATTCCTTGAATTCCTTTGGTCGCTGAGTTTGGCACCGATTATATTGAGAAAGCCGTATTTGTGACTTCAGCGTCGATTTTCTCGGAAACTGTTGGAGGGATGAAGCTGAAATTCGGCGAAGAGATAGACAAAAAACTCATCTATCAAGATCCGTCGCCATTCAGGTGAGATTTTCAGTATTTTTGCGTTAATTCCAATTTGAAGTGGAAGAGGTCGCGGCTGACGGCCGAGAAGTTGCAAGCCTTGTCTCCTTCTGGCGTCTAACCGTAACCGGCCGAAAGTAATTTCGCTGTAAGACGCTTTAGACGGCCCAGGAAGGCGAAAAAACACCATACATGAGTTGATTATGGTTTCATTTAACTTTATTGGGATATTCAGGCCGAGATGTGATTTAAATGTACAATTTTCAGAGCTTTATTCATAACTCTCAGATTCTCCATATTAAACCACGACCACACAGAGTGGTCTGCCTGTGGTAAATTAAGCATAGGCACTTGAAACTGTGTTCGGCAACCTGAAATAGTAGGTAAAAACACTGGTATTGTCCCATGAGCAGTTGTTAAATTTAATTGTCGTTGAGTTAAACTTTAATTTTTGACCTTGTCAATGACCTTTGCACGAAATATTGGCCTGCATTAATTATTTTGAATCAGTCGCAAGACTGATGGATACTCACTATTCACCCTTGTCACACGGCGGCCATATTGGATATGACCTAATACTTAAAGACGTTCACGCTAATTGTTTCTGCGCATCCTTACTGCGCATCCAAATTCGAATGCCACGTCATGCATCAAGCGCGCGCTAAGTACTAAAATGAACAATGATAGGGCAGATGGCCATTGCTAGAGCTTTGATTGGATTTAATGATCTTGGATGTTCGGTGACCCCTTCTTTCCTTTACAGAAACAGATTGAGTTTACAATTATCTCTACATTGTCCAAAAATTAACAAAAAATCAATGTGGGAAGTTGAAAAAATTTCAAGATTTCTGTCCACGGAACATGGAATCCTGCCATCTTACGGCTGCAAGGCGCGCAAAACTATGGTCACTGAATGCGAACTTGTTCTTTGAGGAACCTCACCAGTTGACTAAATTCGCTTAATAGGTCCATTTACACCATATGTGGCTGATAACACTTCTCTTCAAAGTTCTAATTGCAATATTTTGGGACTTGCAGCCACTTTGGTCTTCTTCTGTAACGACGCCCTATTTACTCAGATTTAGGTGTTCTTCCGGGCATGTTCTCTCCAAACTGAAGTCGGTGACCCCCCAATTTTTTTACATTTCTGACATCACTAACTCATCATCTTTCAATGGTAAAATTTTTAGAGAAAAATCAATGTTAAAAGAATTTCACGTGAACTTCCTTAAGGCATGAAATCGAGGCGATGCGTGTCTAATCTGTGAGTTGCAGCTAATCATGTCAAACAGAGATCATTGTAGTGTGCCCTTGTGTTCAAATAACAGATCAAAAGATTGATTAGGAATTACCTTCCATCGCTTTCCAGTCGACAAATATACGAAGAAAAGCTGGATTGTAAGAATTCGTCGAGATGTTGGCAAAAACTTCCAGGTTAGTGATTGTGTTTTACGACTTCAAGATAAGCAAGCTTCACCTGTAATCAATTTGTTCAGGTTTACAAAGTAATTAAGGCCTAATTACATTTAATTTGATCGACTAGAATTATGTGTGGAGCCGAGCTGCTATTTTACTACGTTGCTTATGTACTCTTTATTGCCCATAATAATAAAACGTTACGATTGTCCTTTAGATTTCGAGAAGCACCAAGATTTGCTTGGAACATTTTAAACCATCAGACTTTCGAACGACCTTCTCTGGGAAACGTGTACTGAAGAAAGGTGCAGTTCCTTCTGTATTTCGCTGGACAGTACCTTCTCCAAAAAAAGGAAAGAGAGAATTCATTGCACATCAAAAGAAAAATCTAACCAGTAAGGGTCAGTTCACTAAGAAGGACCTAGCAAAGGGCAAACAAATACATAATCTGAGAGTTCACGTTGAACGAGCCATACGACGTGTTAAAGAATTTCATTTTTTTGACAAAATTGTTCCACTGTCAATGGCTGGTAGTATCAATCAATTGTGGACAGTGGCATGCCTCAAAACCAATTTTTATGGTCCTCTATTTTATGAAAAATCTTGAGCAGGAAAATGTACTTTATCATGTTCCTTGTTTTATCTTGGTTGCAAAAATTGCTTTCTAAAAATGTTACACTTAACTTCAGGGTTATCCTGTGGACAGCAGTGCTGTATTTTTAATTTATCTTTTTACTATGACATGTACTTTCCATAGTATTTACT
This sequence comes from Platygyra sinensis, assembly GCA_019787425.1. NCBI lineage: Eukaryota > Metazoa > Cnidaria > Anthozoa > Scleractinia > Merulinidae > Platygyra > Platygyra sinensis. Next base: position 22,946 of record JAHPZR010004933.1, read on the forward strand.
TCATGACAAACATCAAACTCTTTGAATGATTTTGGATCCTATGATCTTTAACACTGTTCAGAATGTTAAAAGCTGTATGTGGCATTTTGCAACAAATATTACAGTATACTAGAAAAAAGTACTTTAGCTTTAAAGTGCCCCTGTGATCAAAAAAATCACTTCCTTTTTTTCTTGAGATTCTGAAAGTGTGTCTGCTTAACACTTGACTGGCAAAATTCTGACCTTTCATTTTTATCCAAAGGCTGTTTACTTTGAGTGTAAGTTTTGGATTTCACGATCCGCCATTACTCACGTTCAAACCTGACCGATTTGACCTCAGAGGGTTGGATCCGGGAAAAGTGACGTCAAAGGCTCACCAGCTTAAAATTTCAGCGTGTGAACGCAGCTTATTATGTATGCAAAGTGCGAGTTTAAAAGTGTGAAAGCCCAAAACTCCCGTGCTGCATATTAATTCTGCAGCGTACACACGCATTGCATTCTTAAACTAGTGAGCCTTTGACGTCATTTTCTCCTCGATCCAGCTCTCTCAAGAACTTAAATTTAGTAATGGCGGATCATTAAATAGGAAAGTTCCAGTTAAAATAAACAGGTGCCTTTTTTTTAAATCAAGGATTAAAACTTGGGACACTTAGTGTTTAGTTAACATAGTTTTGAAATCCAAAGAAAAAAAATAATTTATTTTTGGTCACAGGGGCACTTTAAACACATTTACATCAAAGGCTGTCGAACAGTCCAACAGTTCATTTTCAGTTGTACAAGCCCTTTGTAATTCTCAATCAAAGATAACATTGTTTCACAACGGTAAGTCTGATGTGAAACACTACTAACATGTGGTAGCCTGCAGAACAGGCGGATTAGCGGGTTCTAGCGCGATGCTAGTGCGCGCGCGCGAACCGAGAAAAATCCGCCTGTAATCACACCATTGTTTGTGCTTTTCCAACCGTTCGCCTGGCGAACGGTTTTTGCTGATTGGTTACTTTAAGGCACGTGACGTAAAGTGTGAGAAAAAAACAAAATGGCGGCCTTAAGTAGAGAGGATGCGTTTGCTACTGCGGTGAATTTGTTTCCTCATATCGATTGTTTGAAGGATAAACAGAAGGAATGCATAGAGGCATTGTTGAAAAAGAAAGATGTCCTGGGTCTGCTTCCAACAGGTTTCGGGAAAAGCTTGATTTATCAGCTTTTACCGAAGATTTACCTCTTGGTGAACAGCGGCGAAAGGTGCCACGTTATCGTAGTCAGTGCGTTGAAAGCCATCACTGATGAACAGGTTCTAGAACTTAACGAGTTGGGAATATTAGCTGCAGCAATTGGCAAAAGTCCAAAAATTGATGACGAGGTACTGCAAGGGAAATATGAGGTAGTGTTTGGCAGCGCTGAAATGTGGCTGAGGCAGGATTGGATATCAAAGCTTAAGACTTCAAAATTGAAGAACAACGTGGAGCTACTTGTTGTAGACGAAACTCATGTATCTCAGAGTTGGTAAGTGAAAGTGGCTATATATTTTTTTGATATATTTGCGATGTGAAACAAACCTTCTCCCGTGTGTCATGTCTTCACTCTTTTTCTTTGCACTAGAATGACAAACTCTTGATAGAATTTGTTTTTGTATTGCCTTGTTTATGTCGTTTGCTGATCTCCCAGTATAACTGTGACATACATACATGCTAATACATACATATTCTTTTTGATGAGACGGGTCTGCATGTGTCAACCCAAGAGTGGCAGTGTATCTGCCTTAAAATTCATATCAAAACCCTAAAAATAATTTTTCTGACAAGCCAAGCTTCAGAAAAAATCGTTTAGTTTTCGCATGTCAATTTTGAAGGACATTTAGTCTGCTCTTTTAGTTTTAATTTGCTTATGCTTTGTCATGTTTTTATTTAGGGGAAAATCTTCACACAAGAGGGGAGCTTTTAGAGAGGCATATGGAGAGATTGGTTCTCTGCGATCTTTTCTGAAACAAGGAACCCCAGTACTTGCACTTACTGCCACTGTGGAGAAGAAGAGTAGAGAAAGACTTGTAAAGCTTCTTGGACTTTGCTCACTTTAAATTGTTGATGTCTCCATCAACAATAACTACATATGGTTTTCTGTCCAGAAAGTCAAGAAAGGGCTAAGTATCTTTAACTGGCTGGTTGATAAAATTGTGGAGCATCTGGAAAATGTGCCAAAGACAATCATCTTTTGCCGGAGTATTACTGATCTATCAACTGTCCTGAGCTACCTCCTAATGAAACTTGGAGATCGAGCATATGTTAACCAAGGAAAGTCACCTTCAAACTGCCTTCTTGGGGTATACCACAGTAACAGTCCAGATGAGCTTAAGGAGCGTGTAAAAAGGTCATTCAAGTTTGATGATGGACCCATCAGAGTAGTTCTTGCAACGTCTGCTTTGAGCCTTGGTGTCAATTTCAAAGACGTAAGATATGTAATCCATTATGGCCCTGCTCCTGATCTAAGAAGTCACTTGCAAGAAGCTGGCAGAGCTGGAAGAGATGGGAGGCAATCTTTCAATGTGATATATTACCATGGTCAGCAGCTGCGACTTTGCGATAAACAAATGAAAAACTCCATCAAAGTTTCAACATGTCTCCGTGTTGCCTTTCTGAAACAGTTTGTGGATGTAGTGGATTCACTTAAAGATGGGCATGACTGCTGTAGCATTTGCCACCAAACATGCCAATGCAGTGGTGAAAAGTGCAATGTTGACTTCCCTCCTTTTGAAAAAACAGTTGATTCAGAGATTGCACCTAATAGGGAAAGGATCGTGAATGAAGAAGATGTTTCAGACTTGAAATTAGCACTGCATGAACTACAACAAAAACTAGATTGTAACATTGAATTCCCTGTTTTGGGAAACACTGAAATGGCCCATGGCTTCTCAGATGATGTTACTGATGGTATTGTAAGTGATGCTAGTCATGTCTTTGATGTAGGTTACCTCATTCACATATCATCCCTGGAACTTGCTAGAGACATAATCGAAGTTTTTCATGAATTATTTGAGGACTTCAACATTTCAAGTGATAACCTATTTGATCAATCACCGAATGAGTGTCTTGACACAACAAATGCAGATTCATATGCGACTCCTGGACATAGGAATGTTAGTGAAAACATCTTGTTTGATGATTACTTTGACTCAGGAAGCAGCAGTGGCCAAGATGAAGAGGTTTCGGTGTGCAAAGATGAACTAGACCAAGTCTTAAGCTTTGCTACTGAAGGCTAGTCTTTATTTTCAGTACCACTTATGTTTATTTACTGCTCTTCACAGTAACACCAAAAGACAAAGGCAAAAGATGTTCCTAATCAAACAATTGTTATTATTATTGTTGTTGTTGTTGTTGTAATGTTGTCCTGTTCTGCAGGCTATTACATTCCCAAAAATATACAATTTATTGATATATTTGTTCAATATTGTGGATAAAGGTAAAGACGAAAATGTACCTTGCTTATCATTTCTTTATACAATTGAAGTTAAAATATGTGTTTCGTGCACAATATTTATGACATCTTTTGCTTTTGGCTTGCTTGTTATGCCTGTCCATTGTGTCCTTTTTGGAAGTACTATACAGGTTTAGATCATGTGAATGATCTTTGTGTTCTTACATGTACATTACTCAGTCTTAGAGTCAATCCATTTGAAAAGAACACACATGTTATTTATGGTTGAATTCAACATGATATTGTTTTAAACCAAATGGACATCCATGCATACCCTTTCTATTTCCTGATAATAGCTATGTGCAGTGTTCTTTTAAGTAACATATTATTATTTTTGCATTCCTTTTGTATTGGTGAAAAGTACAAGCTATCGAGTCACAACGGTGTTTCTACAATGCACATTTTTAAATTCTGTGTTACATGTAGCTAGTTACTCCACAGAATAATTAACAGCCATACCTATTTTCAGAGAAACTGAACTCATTGAAATAATAATTATATATTCAGGGTAAAACTTGTCAGAGACAGTCACTCTGCTCAAGTTGCCTAATGGTCCAGTACATTTCAGTTTTCACTTCCCTCCACTAAGATATTACTTGCCAAATAGGCATGCAATGTTTATAATCAAGTATGCTTGGAATGCTTTCTTGTCATTGTTTTGCTCATCTTGTAGTCTTCAGTTTGAAAGTATTGTTTAAGCCTGGAAATTGTTGCTAAATAGTCTACTCAAGCTAATTTCACTTGCACAGTAGACCACTTAACTTCCATTTTCATTTGTCCAAAAGAAAATTTACCTTCCTCAGGCAGTCGGACGTTAATTTTTTTCCTGCCCTGAACAGAGGTTGAGTTTAACTGTACAGGCTAACCATTTAGTGAGAAATCGGAGTTCATTGGCCATACAGCTAAAAACTGTGGAAGACTGCATTGCATCTATTCATACATGGCTTCCCATGTTTTAAGGAGCCCCCTTGACCATGAAAAGAAATCTCTGTAATCAATACCATTCAGGATATCCCTTTGAAAATCAGGAAAGGTTGCATACCCTTCTCTTCCAGACTGGAAACTAAATGCCTTACCATCAGTTAGGTCTGTAACTATTTGCAAGACACTCTCCTGAGCTGCAATTAAATTGTGGGTTCCCCTCTTGTCAGCCAAGCTTATGTCGCAGTCAACTGAATTAAGGGTTTTCTTCATAAGACAGAGTGATCTGGCAACTCTTTGGGCATTTGTTTCATTAATGTTTCCTCCAAGCATTCTTAGGCATGATTTGAGAATGTGATTGAAGAATTCCATCTCTAAATCAAGAGGAATGTTTTTACCCTTCCTTCCTCTACCATTAAAGAAACGATTCCAGAAAAGATGATAAGCCTCGCTTTCAGATAAAATAGCAAACACTTTGCAAAGGAATAGTAATGTTGTATATGCATATTTGTCTTTTCGGAACTTTCTAAATAGCATTAGAGAAAATTTCGTGCAATCCAGCAGTCTTATTGCATCTCCCTCTCTGATTGAGTCATGTGTGTTCTCCATCAGAAGTCCATAAAACAGTCGAGCTACATGATAGTTGTACTTGTAGTCATCTGTACTTTGTTCTGAGGGCTCCTTGTTGACATCAACTGGGAGGGCTGCAAGGTTTGGATGTACCTTCCTTTCATGTCTAGAATTTTTCTGATAGTAGTATAAATAATTTGCATCTGTTGTAGTTAAAACAGGAACTTTAAACACATTTATTATAAACATGATTTAAAACTATCTGGATTGACCAGTGTCTTGCTTTGTTCCAAATATTTCTAAGAAAACAAATACAAGTCAATCTATTTTAAAACCATGTAGATTGGTACTCAACAAATAGACTTTCAAATGAACAGAGCAAGGTAAAAATTCAATTTCATGTGCTCATTTGCAAAAAAAAATTCATTGTTATCCATAAGTTGTATGTCTTGGTGGATCATGAATTCCAACATTCACAAATTAAATTACTTAGTATTTGAAAATAACCCACCTGTCTCTACTAGCCTTGGTCTTGTACAGAAGAAAGCAATTTACACCTCTGCATTTGTAGTACCCCACATTATCACGCTCATCATTTCACATCAGGTCTGGTGAAATGTAGGCACCTGGGCAATTTCATGCCTGAAAATGGGATTAAATATTTAACAGTGAAAACTGTAAAGTTGAATTAATGATGGTGATCAATCTTCCTTTGCCTTGCAGTCGCAGGTTATCAATAAATTGACATGATGAAATGAAAAAAAATTAACAGAAATAGTGTATCTTGTGAAAGCTGCAATAGCATGAGCATATTTGCTTAGAGAATTTACCATCATGTCTTGCAGTAGTTGTAAGCTTTATGTAATGTTTTTTATTATTATTTAAGTATCACACTTTTCTCTGCAATGCACCCTGATAGAACAAAGAAACAACGCATGAACTAAGCAACTAAGTCTATAATGTCAAATTACGTTAAAAGTTATAGCGTGATAATTTTCTGTAAGAGTTACAAGTATAGTTTCAATAATAGAGATACTATCAGCCTCCATGGGATGGCTAGCTAGATAACCTATTCCTTGATATCTTCTAAGATGTAAATAAGATTTTTATGTTCATGCGCTGTTGAAGCAAATGACTTACTTCACTCTCAATGGGTGCAATAGAAAGCGATCACTACATTCAGCAAAACACATTTGTATCCTTCTTTCCTTTCCCGCTCCATGTCCAAAAGCCCTTGATGTAGCCAAGTAACAGTTTCAGTGGATTCACCAAACAAAAACTTGTCAAGAAATTTAGCAATTTCACCATATAACCATGTTCTTTTCTGGATCTTGGACCAATTCTTTGACGAATTTGGCACAATACGGTTAGTTGGTGCATCTTGAAAAATAACAAATAATAGTTCCATTAAATATATAGTCAGACTGCATCAGCCATTAGGTTGTAAATACACATGGCAGTAATGCACCATTAAAAAATTTGTGCACGTACAATTTAATATGACAATATATCCCCCCCCTCCATGCCAATACTCTCTGTCTTCCCCCTCTCACAATTCTTCATCCTGCATGTTACCAGGGATTAGGTCTATTCTTACCATTAAGTTCTTGCATTCCTGCAAATTCCATCCAAGCAGCAATGATATGAGCCTCTGTTTCTCTGTCAAAAAACTCTTTAAATGCATTATACTCATCATATGGGCCCTTTTTGGCAGTGACTTTGCCAGTGCGGTTTATTGATGCTACAGAGGTTCCAATGTCTCCACTAGACTCGGCCTTGACAAATAACTCTTCAGCAATCTACAACTCAAAGCCACAGATAAACTATAATAGAAATATGCTATTGAAACATTTTGTGCCCTGTTTCCCTTAAACTTGTTCACAGAGAAACCCAAACATAGCCTCATTGTTGTATGATTATTAATAATGACACATAAATGGTGTATATGCACATTGCTTGAAAACAAATGGTTAAAGTCTGGGAGGATGTCACTTTGAATTATGTAAGATTGTTAGGCTACGTGACCAAAAAATTAACTAAAATTCACACAGCATACTCCAAAATCAGTGTGAGCCAGTCCAGTCTCATAGTCAATTTTTTTAATAATATCTTTAGACTATTTTTCCTGCCTGTAAAAGCTTGACCTTCCAGTGCCAATCAGCATGATTTGTTTCCAGGCCTTCAAGGCGATCATATGAAGTTGCCCCTAGTCTGTAACTCCACTGAACATTTCTAGCTCGCTCTTCTGTCAGCTGATCCCCATCCAATGGAATCTTGTGAAGAACTTGTTCACCATCCTGGTGCTCTGCAGTTGGAACATACTTCTCGTGGAATTTTGTGAGGAGCTGAGCCATATCAACAGACTTGTTGGGATTCAGGAATTCCAAGCCTAGATAACACTAAAATAACACCCACTTGAAACAAAATATGGTCTGCATATGAATCCTGCAGAATTAAACAATGCTCTTTAATCATATGTGAACGTGAAGACACAGATGACCATTGCAGATATGTGCACAACTTCAGCAGCTGTAAAATTGAAGCCTGAAAAAAATTCTGGCCTGAATTTTTTCAGGCTTCAACTTCACACTGTGTATGTAACTGCGATGATCATCTATGCCTTCATATCTTGCTCCGCAGTTGAAATATGTGATCTTTCATATGTTCATTTCATGAGAAAGTGAAATAAGCTTGTTACAAACCTCTTCAGACTTTTTAGCCATTTTGTCTGAGTTCTCGTGTGGAAGATGATGGATAATAATATCCTTGAATACTTTATAGGCAGGCACATATCTAGCTAAAACACGGGCAACCAAGGGAATGAAATGTTTTTGCAGGGAGGAAAGGACCTCTCCAGATGGAATGATCTGTTGGCTCAGGTCCAGAGATGCCAGGCTTTGTTGTGGATGATCATCTGCCAGGCTAGTGGATACAACTCGATCTTTCACAGCAAACTGGTTTGACCAGTCAAACTTGTTCCCTTGGTGGCTCTTTGACTCTATACGTGATTGTTGCTGGAGGTTTATGTTATCTGTAACAATCCTGTTAAAAGTTCCACATGTGCAAGTTCATAAATATTCATGACACAACTAATCATTCTGGGGCAGATACAGAATCTTTTTTTGAGGAGGGAGTGTGCTCCCCCTCCGCCCTCCTCCAGATCCACTCCTGTCATTATCATCATCCCCATCATCATCATTACACTAGTATTCATGTTATGTGAAAAATAATTGCTAGCAATCACTCGGAAATTATAACAGATCCTTTCTTTGCTTGTGCTACAATTAGCTCTAGGAATATAAATAGAACTCAGTTGTAGTACTTGCAGGTCAATATTGTTCATAATTTATTTAAAAAATGTTTTAGTAAGAAAAAAGTCCATTTTTAACTATATATACACGTTCAAATTGTTGACATTTCTTGTGACAAGGGGCAGATGAAAATAACACTTCAGAAACAAAATTGAAAATACAATAATAATAATAATAATAATAATAATGATAATAAAAGACATCAAAACGTTCAATGTGAAGCGTCGATATTCACTGTAAAAATAATAGTGTTAGAACTGATCTTAACACATATATCATTTCAAAAAATTCAGACCTATTCGTTGGTAATTCCTCAGACTTCAGATGCTGCAAACTTCTTTCCAGCACATCCTGATTTAAATCAGAATCCAATTCTTTGCACATTTCAAGTAGCAACTCTTGGCATTCCTGGAAAATAATCTCTGAATAATATTTGTAGCTTGACACCGTATCCCTGGTAAAATCAACATGTACTTCAACTTCCATATCATCTTCACTGAATACCGGGATTTGAATGTTTTTCACCTCTTCTAAAAGCAGAACCTTTTTCTTTGATGTCTCAATGTCGTGCTTCCATTCAAGAATGTCGTTATCGAATCCCTCTCCCATTCGTTTTTGGGCTCTGATCGAAGTTGAGTGACTGCTGCAAATACCCAGCTTATTTAACCGAGACATGTCCTGTGCCTTGCATCTGCCGTGTTGCAGAATAACCAAGTTGCGCATAAGAAACGCAGAGGACTTCGTTCGTGTTGAAATACACGTTGCGGCCCCCAGTGCAATCTGATTGAAATTTGTGGCATCCTTAACTCCTCCTTTCAACGCAGAGTACAGATATGGAGTGTTTTCCTCTACTTCTTTCACAAATCGGATATTCCTAAATTCCGAAACTAAAACCGGGTCGTTAGTGTTAATGGAGCTTTTCTTCTTTGCGAACTGCTTGCATTCTGATGAGATTTTTGTTTTGAAGACTTCACGTACAATTGACTCTGTTTCTGTCGAGTTGACAAGTGCGAAAAGAATGCTCCTGTAGTTTTTCTCTCTTGCGCGTTGAACTATCGTAGCTTGGAGCCCTTTGCATTGTGTTTCCAAACATTTCATGGTAGCTGGATACGCCACAAACACCTTTGAAAAATGCAATATAGAGGAGATCAAAATTAAGTTTAAGCTTCGGTGAATGAAAACAAATAAAACTTGAAAGCGTAATCAACCAACTAACTTTGGTAATTGTTTGAGTTTCCTCAACTGGAACGTTCATCAATCTTTTCATCTCCTCTTCCAAATAATGTTGGGGAATTCTCGGAGGGTTGTTTTCTTTGTCCAGCGACAACCTCTTTCTTGAGCGTAAGCTTAATTCACCTCGGGCGTTGAACGGCTCTGGTAAAGACGCACTGGGAGAGCTTTTCGCGAGCCTTTTCACCGTTAAATTCTCTGGTTGACTATCGTCCATGTTAAGTTTTAAATGGGACAAAAATTTGCAAGAGTTGAAAATTTGCCTGGCACATTTCTGACAAGATCGTTTTGATTTCGAGTTGTACTCATTCAAGTGAATTCCAAATTCAGAAAGTAACTCTGAAAGTTTGACGCCTTTAAATTCTTGTCTTTGTGTTACAACAAAAACGGGAATTGAGGTAGTTTTCAGACCGAGGATAAACGCTGCAAAATCTGCAAACAGGATTGCCAGAAAGTTTTCCTCTATCATACACTTTCGTTGGAGTTCGGGACGACATAGCTTCATGGCAGCTGTTTGTATTTTTGTTCCCTTTAACAATCTGGTTGCAAGAGCTTCAAAATCTTTTTGCCTAGAGCAAATACTTTTAAAATTTGATGCAGTAAGGTGAAATTTCCTTAACCAATACCAGTCTTTACTGAATGACTGTTCCCTAGTTTGAAGTTCAAATTCCTTTGACTGTTCATCTGTAATTTGAAGACTATCGAAATGGAGTTGCTGATTCTCTTCTAGCACAATGGGTGGAAATGAAAGGGTAGGAAAAATTGAAATCAGGGGCAGAAATATCAAAATTAAAATTTAAGGATTTCTCTGCAGTGAGTAGTTGTTGATATGACAAAACAGAGCCTTTTGGTACTAATCCAAATCTACAATGAACCAAGGGAGTGTCCCGTCCCTCCTCAGGCCAAATTCTCAAAAAGCCAGGTTCAGGATTACTATCCTTAATGAGGGGTCCAAGAGCTGCTGGTACATCCAGTTCTGCTAGTGACTGTTTAAATGGTTTATATAGCTTTGGTGTGACACCAGTTATTTTTCGTTTCTTCTTAGGTTGGATGTCTGTTGGCCATGACAGTTTTTCCACAATGACTTCTGTCAATGGTCTTGGCTGAATCCCATCTAATCTCTTGGGAATATGCCATGTCTAAAATGAAAATAAAACTGTGAAAGGCATATCCAAATTTATCAGCATTTTCACTGGTAAAAGACCCTTTTCATAAATGGCTGCCAATTTAAAATTATTTTGTATGCATTTAAATTGGCCTTACTAACCTCGTTTCACAGTAAAAATTCTTTTGAATTACCAACTTCAAAATGAGGTTAGGAAGGTTTTTCTTAATATTTGCAAAAGAATTTAAGCTTATAATCAGTCGCCATTTATGAAAGTGGTCTATAATCCGGTGAAAAGACTGGCAATTTCTACCCCATGGAACTTGAAGAAAATCACAGTCATTTGATACGAACCTGAGGTAAAGATGTTTTTGAAACAATGGGTGGAATGCTCCTCAATCCTAGGAGTTGGTAGTGGGACAGTGTATACAGTACCCCTATGGTGTGATGGCACAACCCTTTACCCGCAGCACAGCTGCAAAAAAACGATTGTATCTCAGGGACGTCTCTCTGCGGCCCAAAACTGATCAAAATACAGTGAGGCTCCTCGTTCTTTTTCGTGCTTCGAAAACAACGGGAACGAATAGTACATCCAACCTCATTTGATGAGTTTCTCACTGAAATAAAACAGCAACTGATCTAAGATGGTGTTTCTAAAAGGCTTTGGAGAAATTGATGCCAACTAACCTTCAGTCTCGTGTACCAAACTTTCGTGGAAAAATCTATATCCTCATGATAATGAAGCCTTTATCGCAAGGTTCTCTCGAGCAAAATTCTCGATAAACGAGCCAGTGATGACAGGGACATCGCCAAGGTTAGTGTGCAAAACCTCATTGCACACGGAAGCAGCAGACGCCATTTTGATGTTGGTAAGTTACCACGCATCGCCTTGATTTCATGCCTAAAGTACATACGTCATATCCAATATGGTCGCTGTGTGACAAGGGTGAATGGTATGTTCCGCATGAAAGACCAGCAGTAACTTATGAAAATAAAGTTAAGATTCACCAACTGCCTTCAACTACCTTCAAGATGTGTAATGATGCTGTTAAGGTAAAGGGCATGACCTTATGTTAAAACAAACATCCTAAATTGCCAAAAAGAATTCCATTTGCCTGTTTTCGTTATTGATAAATTCCATGTTGATTTTACCACAGGGAGCAGAGGAGTCCTATTTGACCGTATTTCTAGTTAAATTCACCGTACAATCGTAGCACGAATCGAGCCGTTGTTAATTCAAATCGCGTCGGTTGAAATTCACCGTACAATTGTAGCGCGAACCGATCTGTTGTTAATTCAAATCGCATCAGTTGAAATCCTATCCGCTTAAAAGGTCGGCAAGACAAGGGATGAAACTAGCACCACGTGACTCGTTGGATGTGGACCGGAGGATACCGGTGACAGAAATACGTCATCAGCTATTTGATCTGTACCGCGTGCTGAGAGCGATGGCGTGTGAAATCAACCGTTACTAATTCAAAACTCAAAACAGCTGATCGTTGTGTTATAATCCTGTATCAGTCTCTTTTAACTCTTCTTTCGCGAACGCCGAACTATGGATAACTCGCTTCGAGAAAAACGGCATCAAGAAGAAGATGGGAGTAGCTGTAAAAAATTGAAAGTGGAAAACAAATCGCTCTACAGAAATTGGTGAGTTTTTCGGTTTGTTTTACGATCATCGAGGATAGCTGCTGCAACGATTTAACTCCAACATAATACAGAATGATAACACAACGATCAGCTGTTTTGAGTTTTGAATTAGTAACAGTTTTTTCACATGCCATCGCTCTCAGCATGCGGTACAGATCAAATAGCTGATGACGTATTTCCGTCACCGGTATCCTCCGGTCCACATTGTACGAAAGCCAACTTACAACGCTCAAAAAATCTTTGCCGAAAAGTCAGATTTCACCAGCTTTCTGATTTATTTGTTTTCTATAATGTGGAGCGGATAATATTTCCAGACCACTTGCTGGATATGAAGCATTTTCATTCACATTTTAAAGATTTATGGGCGATTCAAAATTTCACCGAAATTACTTTCATCCCTTGTCTCTATTCTTACTGTTAGTCACCACTAGTGATTAGCCCACAGTGACTGCTGTATGCAGCATTCGACGTGAGGATAGGATAGGATTTCAACCGACGCGTAACACTATCGCATGTTTACGGTTCGATCACGCACAGCGATTTGAATTAACAGATCAATTCGCGCTTATGATTCGCGCTACAATTGAAGGCTTCGGTGGAAAAAGGGCGTTAGGTTTTTTACTGAAAAGTGAACTTTGTCGAAAAACGCTCCAAATTTCGCATGCAGTTTTGTTTCTGTGTGTCAAACAATGTTCTGCATGTTTTTTCCCTGAAGTTTGCTTCCTTTTTGAGATATTACGTATGCAAAAAGACACATTTTTCCAAGGGCATCCTCTGGGGACCTTTTGTTGAATGGAAAACAAAAGAAACCTTTTGTTTCGCTAAGCGATCAACTCACTATAATACCTTAAGCTCTTACTACTGCTTCGTTACCACAATCTGATGAGGCGCTGAACGGGCCAGATTCGAATTTGTTTTGCCGTGACGCCGGTTCGACATGAGGTCGCTCAATTTTTTTTTCGCTCTGTTCCTTTTCTTTTTTCAAAAATGAAGATATCAATTTTAAAAAAAATGCGTATACAGCGGGAATCTGGAGAGATTTTTTTTATACAGGTTATTGTGACGTGAGACAACACGTGAATTTCAATCGAGCGTCAAAGCAAAGAGAAGTGATGCATGATGCAGTACAGCTCTTTCGACTAATATCTTAAGCATTGTTTTTAAGTACCTTGTAGCCTGCCTGGTGGTTGATAGGCATCATAAAGCCTTGATAACCCGTAAGTCACCAGCATGTTTTAAAAGAGCCAAAACGTGTTCTGTAACTTCCAACGCAACTGATATCAGCAGCAAGTCAGTTATCAGCGTTCGAAGTCAGGTCGATCCAGGCAGCAAAGTCCAAGAGCAGTTCTTGCCCAAGAATAAAACCCTGTCGTGAGTTGTGGCCTATTTGCCAAGCGTTGCTAGCTTCAAAGTTTGGAAAATGAGAACTGCTTTTAGACTTATAAAATTTTTCTTGCATCATCCTCCATGTTTACCCGCGCACGAGGTGTAACAGAACCTTCCCGGCATGCATTTCGATCACGTTCGGCAAGACAAGCCAAGACAAGACAAGCCAAGACAAGACAAGCCAAGACAAGACAAGACAAGACAAGACTCCGTAAATCACAATAATATTTAACTAATTACAGAGCGTGTTTTTTTCCTTTTTTATTCCAACATAATAATGGCCAACAAGAAGCGATCGATTGATTCAAAACATAGATCTGTGATCCAGGTTGCGTTGATTTTAATTCAAATCGGCATGATTTGTAGTGTTTTAAACTTATGGGATCAGGGGCCATGCAGATGTAAGGAGAGAGACCTGTACGTTGCACAGAAGGGTTAATCTGTTAATCTGTCAGCCCTACATTTTTAAGCTCATACGTTGCAGGCAGTTAAAATGAAATAGAGATAGTTGCTGTGATGCTTTAAAGTGAAATCAACATTTTAACCTATTTAGGCCCGAAATCGACATTTTCGAGTTTACGTGCTGGGTGAAATGAACAGCTTGCTGGATTTGAAGTGAAATCAACATCGTTGCCGTCATGCCTTAACGCATAATCGCGTAAAGTGAACTGGCTGTAATTTGAGTGAAATTAACGCCTTTGCGGTCGCGTGATAACGTGAAATCACAATTTTAACGGTTTTAAAAACCTGAAATCAACATTTTTTAAGGTTACATCTTGATTGTTTTCCTTGGCCTAACACTGCACTAACCCTAACGCGTCCTGACCTTAACTCTAACGTTCTCCGAAGCGCTAACCCTAACAATGAAGTGCTAGCGCTAACCCTCGGCAATAACCCTCACCCTTCAACGCTAACCCTAGTTTCAAGCGGTAACACTAAACTTTAACTCTAAGCCTAACCTTGTTCCGTAACCCTAGTTTCAAGCGGTAACCCTAGTTTTAGGCGGTAACCCTAGTTTCAAGCCGTAGCCCTAAGCGTTAACTCTAAGCCTAACCTTGTTCCGTAACCCTAGTTTCAAGCGGTAACCCTATTTCAAGCGGTAACCCTAGTTTCAAGCGGTAGCCCTAAGCGTTAACTCTAAGCCTAACCTTGTTCCGTAACCCTAGTTTCAAGCGGTAACCCTAGTTTTAAGCGGTAACCCTAGTTTCAAGCCGTAGCCCTAAGCGTTAACTCTAAGCCTAACCTTGTTCCGTAACCCTTCAACGCTAGCCCTAGTTTCCAGCGGTAACCCTGTGACCCTAAGTAAAACCCTAAGGGTTTAAGTCCTTGCGGTGGCGTGATAATGTGAAATCAAAATTTTAAGTCTCTGTAAATGACCTGATATCAACATTGTCTAGCTTGCGCATTGCGGGAAATTAACATCTGGCTGTAATTTGAGTGAACCAAACGTCTTTGCGGTCGCACGTTAACGCGAAATAAAAGTTTTAACGGTTTTAACCTGACATCAACACTTTTTGAGGTTACACGTTGCAAAAGATCAATATTTTGCTGGATTTTAAGTGAAATTACCGTCTTTGCGGTCACGTGCTGACGTGACAACAAATACAGGGTTTTTTGCATACGTAATATCTCGAAAAGGAAACAAACTTCAGCAAAAAAACATGCAGAACATTGTCTAACGCACCTAAACAAAACTGCATGCGAAATTTGGAGCGTTTTTGATAAATTTCATTTTTGAGTAAAAAACCTCACGCCCTTTTTCCACCGAAGCCTTCAATTGTACGATGAATTTAACTAGAAATACGGTCAAATAGGACTCCTCTGCTCCCTGTGGTTTTACTCAAAGAATTTGCATAACATTAATTACATGTACCCAAACGCAGCCCATATTTTCATTTTGCTCCGAATGTTCCCAAACTTTTTAATGTTGTTATCTACAGGGAATATAACCTTATTTGAAAACAAGGTTAAAGCATCCGAAATGACGAAATAGGTTTCCATTCGCCTGTTTTCGTTCTTGATGAAAGTCACTGCGTAAGTTCCATGTTCGTTTCACTCGTGACGAATACTCCAAAATGTACTTAACGTTGATATCTCTTGACTGGGTACTTTTTCCAGGCCGCGGAAGAGACTTTTACACAAAATACTATAGAATATGGGCTTTCAGAAATTTGTAGTTTTGACTTCAATTTCAATGTACCAGTGGGCTTCTGATTGTCTTGAAATTAGCTAAAATTAGCCTTTCCACTCAAGAGCTTCAATAAAGGTATTTGGATCGGCCTAAAATATTATAAACAAAGAAGCTTTTCCAAATCAAATTAATGCTTTCGAAACACCAACACATGCACTAACCTATATCCAAAGTACATTGATAGATATTATCACGTTGATCTTTTATGAGCGGAAAGAAAATGCACAATTTTCCGCCATTTTCGGTAGCGGCTGGAGGTTAAATGGCGATTTTCGAACTTTCCTCGATTTCAAAAAAACTAAAGCGCTTCAGAACCTTTGAATGGTATTTTTGAAAACATCTCACTATAGAGGTTATTTGAGCAAAATATGAAAAAATCCAAAATTTCATGACTGTCCTCTCATTCTCGATTCTTAGGGAAATTGGCTCTTAATAACACTCAATCACGTACTTGCGGCACTGCACGAGTACCTACAATGGTCTTGTTTATTCTCAGACTTTAGGCTGGTTGTGGATGTACGACTAACACATAAAGTTTGAAATGGCTTTCTAATTTGTTACCTCTTCTATTATTTCTCAAGAGTCGGAATGTATCAACTGGTAAGTTGAACTGTTCCTTTTTTCTGCATTTTTATTTTATGCTCAAAAACTGCAAATTTTGGTAAGCATGAAATAACGTGAGAAAATTATTAAAGGTACATCTGGCAAGCCCTGAAATTTGTGTGAAAGCTCCCGTTAAAACACAGTTTTTCAGTTGAATGAACCCACGAAAAAAATCAACACAGATCATTGATTGTAACACACTGGTACTGCACAAGCAGTGATGAGTCCGAAAGAATGCAAACTTTATACAAGGTTGATGGAAAAAATTGCCTACACTTCTATGCTGAAATTTCATTATATTTATGCTTGTTGCTTTACCATGCTAACCTTTGCTGACAATTTACTGTTAAATACCTTTCCTTTAAAAGTTTGATGTTAAAAAGTTATCGTCACTTCTTGATTGACCCTCATTAAATCACATTGCAGGCCAAAGTGCAAATGTGCATGAAGACTGTTATCCTAGATCAGTATAAACTGTGATCACAAACTAATAAGAGATGGACAATGTAATTTGCGAAGGCTGGTTGATGCTCATAAATATTCAACAGTTTAAGTACCACATTTGCATTTAGAACTTAACAAAAAGAGAAGAGATATTAAGAGGGAATGTCTACTAGGACCGAGCCATATCAAAAATATGTGGCACATGATGAAAAATCAAAATTTTTCATATTCTTCTCAGAGATAGCCTATGGTAAGCCTAGAAACGTGGTGTGATTTTTTTCTTGAAATATTTTTTTAAACCCGCTAAAAAATCAAAAATCCGTTGCGGTCCCAAGTCTGGTCAAAAACAAGCAAAATTAAGTGACTAATACCTTATCATGAACTTCGCTCTGTTTAATCCCCATCAAAAAACACTACAGTTGGAGCCTGGAAATTTATTTTTTAGGAGTTTACAAGTCGTTTGAGGCCAATTATACCTCTGTGGGTTAATTTTCAAGGTCACGAAGAGCCGCTTAAAATCACCAAAATTCACTTCCTAAAAATTCATAATTATAAACACTTTTTCAATCGGCAAATTCCCTACCCGGTAAAACACCGAAATACCTAAGATTTTGACGTTTCGAAAGACGAAATGTCAGTGTAAAACCTGGTATAAAAATTATTTTCGGGCTTTACATCAGCGCTGAGTACTAACGCTGTCAAAATCGTGATAATCACAACACTAACCTGCTAGAAACGAAAACAATAGGCAAGTGTCTGGGACTCAATAATCAAAAGGAACCTGAAAATGTCTTCTTGTATTTGATTTCCTCGGTATTTGGACTTAAACTATGGCAGAAAAGTCATGTTTAAGCTTACCTCCTGTGAGACATTACATTTACTATTCAGAATCCTACAAGCACGAGAATCATTGCGGCGCATGGTGTTCGGGGAAGTACATCATTTTCTCATTGACATTCAACCAATGAATCCGAGAAAATCCAGCACATTTCTGTCCCTTCTTCTAAAACAGCAATCCATAAAAGTGGTGAAGCCTTCGAGCGTCAGTCTCTTGCTTGTAAAGAGCAAAACTTATGTTCTCTTCTCGTCGAAATGTAAATATGGCGTTTGATGTCAACTTCATTTCTATGTCACGTAATGGTCAATTGATGGGATTTTGTCACGCATTGCCAAAAACTGAATCAAGAGATTTAATAAGGCCCCGTCCACACTAATCCGTTTTCAAACGAAAACGGAGCTATTTTGCTCCGTTTTCAAAAGTATTTGCGTCCACACTTATCGTTTTCGTATCGTTTTTACCCGTCCACACTACAACGCCGTATCCGTTTTGAAAACGCTTTTATACCTCAGTTTGCATGCTCAACATTCTCGTCCCCAGAGCCCACGATCCTTCTGGCCTGTGGTTGGGATCGAGAGCTCTGGCCCGACCCGATTTTCTGAGCATGTGCAGAGTATTAGTTTTGCATTGTTAACCAATCAGATTTGCTACATTTGACGGGAAGTCCATGAATCGCGGACTTCCGGTTTTGGACCACACCAGAGCTCTCGATCCCAACCACACGCCAGACGGATCGTGGGCTCTGGGGACGAGAGTGCATGCTCAAAATGAACTCGACGCATGCGCATTTCAATACGTCTGCCCACGAAATCTGCGCCATTTTTGATACTCACGGGCAAGTGGTCTGGCGCCCCGGGTCGTCTCTATTTTGATGACCTCACCGTGTTCAGATAGCATCGTTTTTTCTGTCCACACTAGAAAACAGCGTTTTCAGAAAGCATCGTTTTCAAATCGCTCCAATCTGGAGAGCGTTTTCGAATGGCTCCGTTTTCAGTGATCGTTTTCGGCGTTTTAGTGTGGACGATAGCCGTTCTGGAGCAAAACAGCCTCGTTTTCGTTTGAAAACGGATTAGTGTGGACGGGGCCCAAGACGTTCAAAGGAAACAATTTTTATTTGAAAGCTATGACAACATACCTCTGCGAGCCTTCACGCGGTAAGCGATACGGAAAACTTTAAAGAATCCGAACGTGAACCGTAAAATATATCGCAGGGCCAGAAATGGCACGAAAACTGCTCAAATTGAATGGTTGTCTAACGAAAAGAACTTGTTGTTTAGCGTGGCTGTCTAACGAAAAGATATCGCGTAATTCAATCATAGTCAAACTGTGACAATGGACTAGCGCCTATACAGCTGCAATAACGTTAAATTTTTATCCCATGTACAACATTCTGTGCACAAAAGTCTCCTCTTCAATGATTTTGACATGGAAAACAAAACTGGTGCTTATTCGTTTTAAACAAGTTCATTTTCCATTGCAGTCGTTAGTTTTTCAATGCAAATCACACTTTGTGCTAGAAGTTGTTTGTTTACATTTCCATACAGCCATTCTTTTACGTTATTTTGTGGTCTTACGGTTCAGTGTCGGAGTTCTGCAAAAAAAACTTTCATGCAATGATTTCAAACAGAAAAAAAATGACTGATGTGATGTAATCCATACGCTAAAACTACTCATGCATTTCTCTCAGAACATAGCCTTATTTTTTTAACCTAGCGGTGTAAAGCCGATCGATTACGTGCTTTGTGTCACGCGCCACGCGAGAAGTGAGAAAACTGATCAAATTGTCATGTACTGAGTGTACAAAAAAACAAAAATGTTTATCCATTTACGTCGTTTCATTGAAAAAAGTTATATTTAGAGGACGGAGACATTTCATGGCGTGAATTTAGTCTTTCAGCTTTTTGAGAATATTTTATCTCTATGACGAGATGAATCCCACAGAGGCATGGTTTGTTTTCGCATTGTACTTATGTTCGCAGCAGCTCATAACGGTTTGCACATTTTTCAGAATTTCTCTTTCGATGGATAAAGATTAGTTTCCAGTTGTAAAGTAGAGTTCACTCTGAATACGAGCCTAGTGGCTCATCAGGCCGGAGTTTATCCTGGTTTCTGCAGCATGAAGCGACTGGGGGTATTTCTATTCCCCTCTGGATTGGATGCCAGGCTATCGCGGGGTTACCCCC
Source organism: Platygyra sinensis (assembly GCA_019787425.1). Classification (NCBI taxonomy): domain Eukaryota; kingdom Metazoa; phylum Cnidaria; class Anthozoa; order Scleractinia; family Merulinidae; genus Platygyra; species Platygyra sinensis. Next base: position 42,825 of record JAHPZR010004933.1, read on the forward strand.
AGCATTAAGTTTGCCGGTACCCATTTATACACCTGGGTGGAGAGAGACACTGTGAGAGTAAACTGACCTGCCCAAGAACACAACGCAAGGTGGCCCCAGGCCAGAGCTCAAACCCGGACGCTCGATCCGGCATGTGGCCACCCGCCTCCCAAGCAAGTTTGTGACGTTAACGATTACTATTACAAAAGAATTAGCACGTCCAGTTTTACATTTTTGGCAACGTCCTGAACATTTTAAAGTAGAATTAGTACTTCTGAGGGGTCACGTGACACACCACGTGACGTTAAGCGCCAAAAAGCCATTATTTGAGAAATTGGTGGAGGTTTTTAGTAATATCATCCTGCAAAAACGCGGTTTAGACGCAGGTCATTTATTTTCATCCTCTCACTTTTGGAATGAACGTCCCTCTTCTCACAGAAATAATTAGAAATAGGGTAAAAGGTCGTCTTTTTCAACAAAATTCGACTTTTGATCATTTATATCTTCTAAAATCGAAATCAAGGAAGATCATTCCAGACGTAGCAAAATAGATAATTTCAATTTGCAGCGAAAACGCTCATTTATTGATCAATAGACTTAAAATTCGCCGCCAATAGGCCTCTTGCACTAACAGGTCACGTGACCAATGCCCCCCTTAAACAGTGAGTTGTAATCTTGCTGATGCCAAAAATTGACAGAACACATAAAAATTATCTTACACACGAAATTTGGGAGGAAACGCATTTAAGGAAGATATTTTATGGTACTTTGATTTTTCAACAAATTAGTATGATTTGTATTGGCCGCCATGTTGGAGGGCATACTCTTGCCCTCCAACATGGCGGCCAAAACTACTTTTTGTTTGTATCTTGTTAGATGTTTGATAGTTATGTTCAGATGTGCTATAAATGTTACCGCATCATCTTTTCAACATTTTCATTGAAGTTTAAGTGCAAAATTTGTGTGACAAAACGGTAATTCATAATTTTAAAAATCAAGTTTTGGTCACGTGACCAGCTACGGACTTCCTCATTTTAAGCAAATGGTGCGGGTTTAAAAAACCAAATCACTTTTATTTTGTTTAAGAGATGACCCACTAATAGTGTTTTGAAGGGAAAATCACATAACTTTCATTTTCATAAAAACGATGTCACATGACCTCTTAGTGCAAGTGGCCTATTCGCCGATTTACCAAATTTTAACAAAATAATCACGTGAGATGTTGCATGGTCAAAGTAATATTTTACGGCAAGACAGGACGCCGAGTTTTATAATCAGGGAAAAGTTCAGCTTGGTAAAACAAAAGATACCTGTCCAACCAAATTTCTACTTAAAATCTGACCCAAACCTTAAACTGATTGAGTCATGATTGTAAACAAAATGCCTAATGCCAAGCCAGGGTGAAAAACACACCCTATTTCAGTCCAATGAGTATAAAATTTACACCTTTTTTAGACATAAACAGCCCAAAAGCCATACCCTTTGCGACCACCCATACCTCTGATAGCCCATATAGTGGAGTAATCCCAACCCCCTTCAGAGCCCAGAGCACGTAAATGTACAGTTTCTCTGCCGGGAAATTTCCGCGCCATATTTCACGGGTCACGTTTGGATCCTTTTGGCTTTAAAATATTTTTCTTTGCTTTGAACGTCTCATTGAATCTTTCTATTTATTATTCTTTTTAACCATTTTTGGCGATGCGTGACAAAAATCCTTTCAAGTGACTATTGCGTGACAGACAAATTAGATCCACTTCGGACACAAAAACTACCATTTCAGCATGAAACATGCACAAGGATTGGAACAGCACGTGAGTACTTCGTTTTAACAAACAAGGGACTGACGCTGGAAGGCTTCACTACTTTTATGGATTGTTGTTTAAGAACAAGGGCTAGCAATGAGGTTAGGAATGAGGTGGATTATCTTGGAGGCATTGATTGAATGTCAGTATTAAAGGAGGATGAACTTTGTCGAACTCCACTCATCGCAATGGTTATCGTGTAGGATTCTGAATACAGTACGCCAGCACTAATACTAATTACAGAAGGTGAGCTAAACATGACTTTTCTACCATAGTTAAGTCCAAATACCGAGGAAATCAAATTCAAGAAGACATTTTCAGGTTCCTTTTGATTACTCTCACAGCCAATTGCCTATTGTTTTCGTTTCCTAGCAGGTTAGTGCTGTCATTATCACGATTTTGACAGCATCAGTACTCAGCGCTGATGTAAAGCCCGAAAATAATTTTTATATCAGGTTTTACACTGACATTTTGTCTTTCGAAACGTCACAATCTTAGGTGTTTTGGTGTTTTACCGGGTAGCGAATTTGCCGATTGAAAAAGTGTGCATAATTAAGAATTTTTAGGAGGTGAATTTTCAGGCTCAAACTGGAGTATTATTTTGATGGCGATTAACCAGAGCGAAGTTTATGATAAGGTATTAGTCACTGAATTTTGCGTGTTTTTGACCAGATGTGGGACCGCAACGGATTTTTGTTTTTTTAGAGGATTTAAAAAAATATTTCAAGAAAAAAATCACACCACGTTTCTAGGCTTACCATAGGCTATCTCTGGGAAGAATATGAAAAATTATGATTTTTCATCATGTGCCACGACTGGCTCGGTCCTAGTGGACATTCCCTCTTAAGTTGATTACACGACATTTCGAGGACATCTTGTCCTCATTATCAAGCGACAGGAAAAATTCAGTGTTGAAATTTAAAGGAGTGAATATACAATATGTTAATTACATGAACAGTTTCGCCCTTAGGGAATCACTTTGAATGTTTAAAGGTGGTTTTTCGTTTTGTATGAATAGCATTTCATACAAAAGGCATTCAAATTTGCCCTTGCATTTTCTTAGGACCGTGATGTTCTCAGTCAGATCCCTTGGGATAGTTCCATGTTCTGACATGTAATGCTTACAAATGGAAGATTGCTTGTGTTTATGTTCTTCAACCCGCTCATGGAGGTGTCTCATCGTATAACCAATGTAATAACCTGTATCACACAGGTCACATGAAAACTTGTAAACAATACGTTGTTGATTAACGATGGACGGTTTCTTTTCACGGATCTTTAGTAGGTCGTTGATTTTCTGGCTCACAAAAATGGGTTGGATCGTAACAGACGTCTTGCGAGAAAGGTCTTTAAGCCGATTTCTGACGATATCAGCAGAGTGTTGGTCTTTGAATGGAAGGACAACTCTCACCAAGTTCTCATCATTGGTCGATTGCGGATGTTGTTGCGCAGTAATTCTAGAGTTGGTGAAACGTCGGATTGTTGCCTTGACCATATGTTGAGGGTATTTCAACTTACAAAACATAATTTCCAGTCGTTCACACTCACCGGTAAAGTGTTGCCATGAAGACGGGATACGCCAAGCACGTTGTAACATGGTGGTTATTAGACTGCTTTTGTATCTCGCGTCAACATGACTTCCGTAATGGAGAAGGAGGCCAGTACTGGTAGGCTTAACATACAACTTTGTTTCGATATTGGGTGATTTATTAATTAATTGTATGCCAAGGAATGGTAGCAAGCCATTGTTCTCAAGTTCCATTGTAAATTTCAAAGAAGGGTGGATCTGGTTCAGAACGATCTCATTGAACTATTGACCATTGCTACGAAAGAACAATTATTTCAATTTGATGGACAACTGTATGAGCAGATTGATGGAGTTGCGATGGGGTCACCCCTTGGACCTCTCCTCGCCACCCTTCTTTGAAATTTACAATGGAACATTGTTCTCAAGTGCCATTGTAAATTTCAAAGAAGGGTGGATCTGGTTCAGATCTTGTACGAACTGTCTAGCCTCGGTTTCATTAGGCATTATGGTCAGTGTATCATCCACGTATCTCTTATAGTAGGCGGGTAGCTTACCATTGACTTGAAGGATGACTCCAAGGGTGACCCCATCGCAACTCCATCAATCTGCTCATACAGTGTCCACCAAATTGAAATAATTGTTCTTTTGTAGCAATGGTCAATAGTTCAATGAGATCGTTCTGAACCAGACCCACCCTTCTTTGAAATTTACAATGGAACTTGAGAACAATGGCGTGCTACCATTCCTTGGCATACAATTCATTAATAAATCACCCAATATCGAAACAAAGTTGTATGTTAAGCCTACCAGTACTGGCCTCCTCCATTACGAAAGTCATGTTGACGCGAGATACAAAAGCAGTCTAATAACCACCATGTTACAACGTGCTTAGCGTATCTCGTCTTCATGGCAACACTTCACCGATGAGTGTGAACGACTGGAAATTATGTTTTGTAAGTTGAAATACCCTCAACATATGGTCAAGGCAACAATCCGACGTTTCACCAACTCTTGAATTACTGCGCAACAACATCCGCAATCGACCAATGATAAGAACTTGGTGAGAGTTGTCCTTCCATTCAAAGACCTAACGCTCCGCTGAGATCGTCAGAAATCGGCTTAAAGACCTTTCTTGCAAGACGTCTGTTACGATCCAACCCATTTTTGTGAGCCAGAAAATCAACGACCTACTAAAGATCTGTGAAAAGAAACCGTCCATCGTTAATCAACAACGTGTTGTTTACAAGTTTTCATGTGACCTGTGTGATACAGGTTATTACATTGGTTATACGATGAGACACCTCCATGAGCGGGTTGAAGAACATAAACACAAGCAATCTTCCATTTGTAAACATTACATGTCAGAACATGGAACTATCCCAAGGGATCTGACTGAGAACATCATGGTCCTAAGAAAATGCAAGGGCAAATTTGAATGCCTTTTGTATGAAATGCTATTCATACAAAACGAAAAACCACCTTTAAACATTCAAAGTGATTCCCTAAGGGCGATAACTGTTCATGTAATTAACATATTGTATATTCGCTCCTTTAAATTTCAACACTGAATTTTTCCTGTCGCTTGATAATGAGGACATGATGTCCTCGAAACGTCGTGTAATCAACTTAATATCTCT
>JAHPZR010004934.1:0-2500 GCA_019787425.1 Platygyra sinensis
ATGGAAACATTTCACACTCTCCATATAAAGCCTAATCGCCAATTTGTACTCACTAAAATTTCCCCCGTGGGTGGGCAAACTGAAAATATGAACTCAAAACAATCAAGGTGTCGTGGTGACATTTAATTTCAGAACTTTAATTTTCGGTTAATCCGGACACTGAAGGAAATTTGTTCTCAGTGATAACGAAATGATCTCGTACTCTCAAAGCCCAGAAAAAATCTTCAACAAAGAAATTAGGTCGGAAGCGATAAAAACCAGCATAGCATGCCAGCGGCTAAGGACGTTGAAAATGATCGGACAATTTCACGAAGGTAGAATTATGCGGGATTTATGTAAACCTTGTTCAATTATTCGACAACAGATTATTGTCTTCTTTTGAAAGGCAATTGTTTTTTCAAGTACTCTTTCATAAGTCCTACGTAAATGGGCCGAAAAACCAATTAAAAAGACGCTTAACGCGATAATATGATTGGTGAAGTCAGTTCGCGTTTGTTACCCTTTGTTTACACTCAAAAATAAGTTTTGCGGGAGTTTCCATGACAACCTTTTTCTTCATCCGGGAACCCTGGGAACAAACAAGAAATGCAGTAGGGCCGACACGTTCCGAAATGTTTTGTTCGAAGAATGTTGAAGGCTAAAATATTTCCACGATTTTCTTCAATTCCTTTTAAATCTGTTCGGTTATGGTCGATGTGGTGCCTTAAATTTGTTTCTGTTGCCGAGGAATTGATTAAAAGCTGAAGATGTTTACAAGAAGTCGCTTACAGACGGCGGACATTAAAAGATGGTTTGAGGAGCCTTTGGTGGCGAAGGATTAACTTGGTGTGCAAAAACTGCGTTGGAAAGGTCCATAGATGGACCTGTTTATTGAGACGTTAACTGGAACAGCCTTTGAACTGCGAGTTAGCCCTTTTGAAACCATCATGAGCGTCAAAGCTAAGATTCAACGCCTTGAAGGTGAGCGTAAACGCAAGTTAAGCTTTATTTTGCGTGGGAAAAGGAACGATTGGATGGAAAATCAAAGAGTTTGTTTCGCCTCATCGCTGCCCAAATGTGTATAGGTCGTATTTGTTACGATATGAAAAAGTTCCTTCTATATGTACGTGTTTCCGAAGGTTTGCCCTCACATCAACTATAAATAATTTAAAATGTGTGGTGTTGCTCCTATTGTAAACACTCGCCAAGTGGGCCCAATTTGGAAAAGTAATTCGTTTGGAAAATGCGTTATTCTTCTCATATAGAAATCGAAATTTTCACAGAGTTGTTCATGAAACGAAACAACGTGGATTGCAATGTATATTGCGTCTGTTTTTTAGTCGATAATATCTGGGAATTGTGTTTGATTTTAGATTAAATGACTCGGCAAATCTATATTAAGCTTGAAAGGCTTGGAAGTTATTTGGTACAATGAAACTGCCTGAGTGTTATTCAGGCCGATTTTTCTTTAAGCTTAATTGCGTATGTCAGCTACAGTTTTGGCCCAAAGAGAACAATTGTAGGTATTTCATCGCATGATATCAGGCATTACGTGCAAGGACGAAGTGTTGTGTTACGGTACTCCAAATTTCGATAGATCTCAAAATAAGCCATCGTCTTGTTTGCTTTTTTTTGTAGCACTTTGTTATCACATACGTTTACTCCAACTTGGGTTGAATCATGGTGTAGATTAAAAAAGTTTTTGTTTCTGGATTATATGTACATGTACATGTACGGCCAAATGAACTTGAACTGTGGTGTAACTGCCCTGCATTTTATCCAATTCAGACTTCTTATCTGATAAGTTTTAATCTGGTCACTGACATTTGTCAACAACCATATCAAAGGCATTGACTCATCATGTCTCTTGAACATTAGATAATGCAGATTATTGTTGTGCTCCAAAATTAAAGGTGGCAATTTAAATTTAAAAAAAAAATAACATAAAGCTAGTAACATGGTGACACTGGACCGAGTACATTTTGCAGACATTTATACATTGAACCACTACCCTGCGAGCAGTTGGTTTCTTCTATGGCAAACAAGAGAGAAACCACGGTGAGCAACCATTTGTTCCTTTTAATTAACCGCTGTCCAGCGTAATGGACGAATGAGTTAACTTTGAACTGGTAAAACTAGGTTAAAAGCTGGTTTAGGCTCGCATGCATGCACTCGTTAACACAACTGTGTGATCCCACTGTGCAGTGATCAAAGTCGACGTTCACTGCGAAAATGTAGGTTATGATGTTGAAAGAGGTTTCATAATTCTTCAAGACTGTGCTGTACATTGCTGGAATTCTTCCTCTAGTGTTTTGAGTGCGCTTTTGTTTTTAATTTTGATAACATCAAAGTTGCTTGAAGGAGCTTTTACAAACCTGCTTTCAATCGTATTTAGTACTTGAATTGTTTCAAATTGTTTTTTGGAGTGTTGTGTTCAATGAGCTCAGCATTTCCTGCAGAAGAGAGGGCGAGAAAGCCTTAATTTTAGGCTTGATATTTAGAGCACAAACTTGATATATAC
>JAHPZR010004934.1:7500-15000 GCA_019787425.1 Platygyra sinensis
AAATTGTTGATGTACCTTTTTTTTCCTCCAGGGATGGAGACCAGTTGAATTTCTTTCGAGTTGTGGATAGGGGGGACGGTACTTTGACCCCACTCTCAGACTCCTTGAGGTAATGATCTCTCTTGCTAAAACATTTTAAGTCACATGTGGACTGTGCCTAGAAGAAATAAGTTTCTTGTCGCTGATAACTAAACTTACACAGATCATAATAATTTATTCAACTTTTCATCCAGCACTTAATACACACTGCAGGCTGACAACTGCACCATTATCACACACCGGTAGATTTAACAACAGCTCTTGCCATTGTTTTTAAAACAGAGAGAAATAAATTATCATTTCCTTCTCGAAATGACAGCTTAAAATAATGCAATTATTTTAATTTGATTTGGTTCTGTTTGTTACTTTTAGTGGTGCTTCGATGTACAATTTGTATGATGAAGAAGAAGAGGAAAATCCACCTCCAATATCACAGGTTCAATTTACACTGTACTGTAAATTTCTGCAGGCATTGAAGCATTTCTATTTATGAAACCTGCTCTGATCGGTAGTATTTGTCAATTAATTTTCAGGAAGCCATCAAGGAAAACAGTGTGACAATGAACAAAGTGAGACTTCTAAAGAACAGAATGGAATCACAGAAAAGCCTCAAGGTATTGATAACACACCAACAAAATAATGCTTCAAATTCAAACTAGTATCCCCATAATACCATAAACACTGGCATATAATCCACACCATTTTACTCAGAATCTTCTTTAAAAATTGGGGATGCAGCTTATCTGTGAGAACATTTGGACAACTTTCCATTTGCATAAACTTTTTCCATCGAAATTGATAAGTCAGTAAAGCACACTAATAAGAACTTCAATGAACAAATAATATCAGAGTATGTATCAATCATTACCTCCACAAGTTTGGCAGTCCTAAAGGAGTTGTTTTTGTTCATAATCACAAGCTCACATTTCTTGCTGACCTTCAATGAAACATAGGAACGAAAGGAATGCAAGATTTATTTTTAGTTAGGGAATCACCATTCCAACACAAAAAGAGCTTTGAGAGCTGGTGTCCAGTGCTCCATCTCCTGGTGAAATGCCTGGCTTTTGAGCTATGAATGAACAAACAAACGCGTTCTTGTTCTTCCTGTGTTATTTAAAGTTCTCTTGAAAAACTGATAGGAATGAAAAAATTACTGGTTTCAGAACACCAGAGAAAGATTGAACTTGTGTCAAAGTTGGTAGACATCTTGTCCATACTATTGCAGAACTAAAATTATTGGCAAGGGTTTCAGTTTGAAGTATTTTCTGGTCTCAATGATAGGTTTTGTGCATTGTGGTCAAGAGTTTACATCAATTTACATTTCAATAATTCAATAATTACATTCAACAACCCTTCTGAAGCTCTACTTGTGAAGTACTTTGATTTCTTCTCAAAACCTTTTTTTCCAAAATTTGACTTGCTAACCTCGGGGTGCGGCTTATCTGCAAATAAGGCTTATGCACCAGTATTTATGTTAACTACATGTTCAACCCAGTGAGTAAGAGAGTATGTCTTTACACTAATGAATTTTTGTATACCTAGCAGATTTAAATTTTATTTTTGGTACTAGATAGGTAATGAGATATATAGAGGATACCACATGGCTGTGCAAATAAACAAATTTTATTTTTAAGTGGTAAAAACAATATTTCTGAACAAACTTGTATCCTCACTAGTGGGGATATGGAAACATATGCCACTCAGGTCCTTGGTGTAGCTCTATAAGAATTTTACGAGGAGCACATTTCCAGTAAAACGCTTGTGTCTATGTGATAATCAGTGAATAATGTTTTTGTTACTGTATATTTCTTTCTTTCAGCCCAAACATCAACCGGCACCTCCATCTACTGAGAAACCCACCAGCAGTTCAATTCTCAGTGCAAGGAGAAGGTAAGTCCAAAATCAAGTTTACAATATCACTATAAATATTGTGAAGTACCATAGTCAAGAATATCTAAGAAAATCATCAACTTAGGAACATTTGCTTGATTTACTTACATTCTCAGAACTGAAATAGTAGAAATGTATGATTATCAGGTAGAAGAGCTGACATTTTGATGTTGAAGCTGGAAAGACCAATAAGGTTGTCAGAATTTGCACTTGTTTTAAGAGATACCTTGAACAACAAACCCTATTTACTATACAGCATGAAAGACCCAGTACATTTCCATTCAGATCCCTTCCTGTTCAATTTTTCCTTGCTAAATAAATGTGTTTCTGCTGTTTACAAGGGTGTACATAATTATTGAAAGGATTCATTGAAAAAGATGACTTTTCCTTCACAGTTATATCGCCTGATAATTAAAATAATTTAAAAGTTTTGCTTTCCATTTCATAACATGATTAGAATTTGCTTGGAATCTGTTTCAAATGTCTTCTTTCTTTACATTGTTTGAAAGTTAACTTTCAGCATTATTTCTCTTTTAGGTTGCAGTTGACTTCTGCAGCAGGAGCTTCAAAAGCTCATGACACTGCATTCCGCGTTGTTGATCAACATTCTTCAAGCAGACATCAACCGAAAGCAGGAGCTGTTCACGGTTCACCTTCTAAACAGTCGAGTGCAACAAATAGGGTAATGCCTAAAGGACCATTGCCACCTGTTAACACAAGGAGGAAAACTAACCAAGTTGATGTATCAGACTTTTTAGTACAATCTAGCCAAGAAGCAAAAATTGTTCCTTCAAGTCGAACGCTCGCAAGGAGTGCAATGAAAGAAGGAAGAAAAAAGATATCAGAGCTTGTTAAAGACTCTAAAGAAATTAAACCCTTGGGAAGTATATCAAAGCCTGTGAGTCATCACAAGGAAACAAGAACTTCAAGCCCTTCACATGGGGCTACCAGTTTAGATTATTCATCAGGAAGTGCCAGTTTACGGCGGTCGAGAATTCCAGAAGATTCTTCTAATGTGAGGTATCCATTAGATTTAACCTCAGGAAGTGGGGGATTTAGAAGGATTCGTGCAGTGGAAAATAGAATTCCAACTCCAGAAGGAAGACGATCAGGCCTCCTGGTAAGTGTAGATGTTTCAGGGCGTTCAGATATTGTTGTCACAGCATCATTACATTGTCCTTTGATGTAGAGTCCAATTTTAATTAGAATGCATTATACACTGAGCTTCATTAAATACACATAACGGTTTATAGTCTGAATCAAGAGGACTGGAATTTCAAACAGACTTTTATAATGAACCTTTATTGTAGGGCTGTTTCACTATATTGCGAGGTTAACCGTACATAAAATAACAATAAGCTTGTATGTATTCTCTTTTGCAGAGTGATTCTCTATCTTATTCGTATCGAATTTCACATGGAAGTACAAGTAATTCAAACAGTAAGTAGTAGCTTTGTTTTATGTCTTGTTGTTTTGTTAAAATAGTTTCCTATGAATGAGTGAAAACAAATCGGCAAAATGTTAAGAAATATGACAAAATGTATATGACATAAACATAGCTGCCAGGTTCACCAAAAATGGAAACAATTATTGTTTGAGCCCAAAGGGAGCCATCCAGGGTCAGTCCAGGATGTGTGCATTGTGTTATATTGGGCAAGACACTGGAGTTTTAAGTGCATCTCCCCTCTGTTGATAACATCTTTACTTGCCTTTGCTGCCAGTTTTTCTCTCAGGGTCCAATGAGTATTTCTCTGAAAATGAATGCAAAAGGCAAAATGTTGAAGATACATGCAAGGGGTTGGGGTGTATTACTAATAAAGGCTGATCATGTCATATTTTTTTGTAGATTCTCCATCTCATCTTCACCATCTACCTCCTGTAAAAACAAAACCACATCCACCTCCGCAACTTTTACCTGCTAAAAAGAAGACTAGATGTTTTAGTTGTGGAAAGAAAACTGGATTAGCTACTACTTATCAATGCAGGTAATGAATTCTTTCAGGGTTGAAGTCTCTTAACTTGAGACATTTTAAGCCCTGGCCAAACAGAGTCGCAAGTAGATGCAAAATGAAAACTTGGGTCTACTTGCGACTCTGTTTGGCCATGGCTTCCACGCACTTGCATTGACATGCGATGACTTGCACACACTTTAGGCGAGATTAACTTTGCTCGCAAGTTGACACAAGTTTTTCACCGTTTGGCCACCCAACCCAAGTCAATGCAAGTTGAGTGACATCCATTAACGTATTATTAGCCAATGAAATACAGGATGTCTGCCTTAAAAAGTTTTTTTTTTTGCGACTTGCGTGTACTTGTGAGGAAACTTGCCAGTCCGTTTGGCCACCCAACACAAGTCTATTCACAGGTTCAACTTTCCGCTACTTGCGACTACTTGCAACTCCATTTGTCCAGTGCTTTACATTGACATTTTCACCCTCCAAAAATAAGTATTTGTTGTAAGTTGTTGTTTTAAACTGTTTGTTGTGTTTATGGGCCAAGACAAATTCAAAAAGCCAGTAAAGTCCAATATCCAGCTGCTTGAATGCAACTTGCTTGATTTATTAGTTGCATAGAGGATTGTCCCGTATTACTCACTCAGTTGACCAATACTGTACAGGATTTGGTCCGTCTTTCTTGTAGGCAAGGCTAGCCATGTAACCCTTCCGTATCAGTCAAGGCTGTATCTTTGCATTTTGTGCAATAGACTAGTAAGATATTTAGATGGAAACATGGAGAAAAGCTCTCTTACAATTTTTTTTTTCTTTTATTGGACAGGTGTGGAAATTCATTTTGTGCAACACACCGCTACGCCGAAGCTCATAGCTGTACATATGATTATAAAAGTGAAGGAAGAAAGATTATTGAACAGAACAATCCTGTAGTTGCAGCTCCTAAGCTTCCAAAAATATGAACTAGCAGTTATGTATTATTGACAGGATAAATATATCATTTTGTAAATAAGTTAAAACTTACCAAAAATTAATGTTGCAACGGTATGTAACTTGTAGATTATAAGAAAGTCCCTGGGAGATTGAACTGTCATGATTTTGTTTACTTTTAGAACCATGGTAATTGCTTGTAACAAAAATATGGTATCTTCATTTTTCTTGAAGAGGTTGATATTAATGTAGCTATTTTGCCAACTGCTCTACGTATGTGCGATATATTATTCCAAGCAGTAAAAATGTTGGTTCTTAATCAACTATTGTTGTAAAAAGATAAAAATTTGGTTTTGTTCTGAGCCTTTTAAAGGACATTTTTAATTGGTTCTTAGTTTTCTATATTTATTTTTCCTTTCCATTTTTGGGTTTTTAGTTCATGTCTTCTCAAACTCAGCTACTTCTGCATATAATCTTAAGTCTTGGCTACAGAAAATTCGCAGAATAAGTTATTCCACTTTATTATTGGTCTGCTAATGGTTGAATGTATTGCATTTTTGTCATCTCAAATCTGTGTGGTTCCATTTTCTTTTTTGAGTGGCAACAACTACATTGTACACTTGCACATGACAATTAAATTCCTTGTGCAGGCAACAGGTTATTTTAAGCAGCTGGCACACAGCTTTTGACTCAGTTTTCATTGTATACAAAGCTACATTATTCCATGGTCACTTGTAAACATGCAGTCACTTAAAAGATGCAGGTGAAAGAGAATAAAATTCAATTCAGTAGGAGGTTTGTTACACGGTTGTCTTTTTATTATTTCATAATCACAAAACAGCCACCCCTAAACAAAACTTTAGAAAGTCGCTTGTAAGCGTCCCATTTTCAAGTGTGAATACTTAATTCTTGACTTCAGTCTCATCAGCTATCACCCCACAGAAATCTCAAGCACATAATCGGATTATCAACTACTAGAGAGATTAAATGCCCTTTTCCTTGCTAACTCCATGTATTGGAGAAATTAAATGACTCACTGGTCCTCACTTAACATCATGTTCTGTGACAAGAAGCAACAAGGAATATTATTAGCTTAGTCTGTCCACAGATTTTTATTTTTTGCTACGAGTTACTTTTCTTCAAGTGCAGAGTGCGAGAGCGGCTGTGAAGCAGGCACAAAATAATTAAACCTCTATTGTGGCTACCCAGTTAATACTATTGATTGCAATCTTGGCAAACTCAAAATAGAGAGTCTGTGGATTGATTAACTTTAGTTATCAACTTGAAGGTGATCTAAAGGTAAATTAAAAGCCATTATAGCAGATTTGAAAAAGGGGTGAAACATTTCAAGCACTATCCTTTCATCATAGCAAAGATGTTATGCTTTGATAAAGGGTTAACACTCATTTTGTTCAACCTTGAAAGAAAAAGGTTTCATGAAGTAAATCCATGAAAGCCAAAACTGACATGGACCACAGCCTCAAAATATAATTGAAGGTGGGCTGCAAAGGGAAGAAAATACGAACAATATTTTTTCAGCCATTTTGAATTACTGTTTATTCATTTCAATGCAAAATAACACTTGTATTTTTTTAATAGTCTTTTTTTGTGTGTGTTGTGCATTAGCAGAAAAATATCAAATATCCTTTTAAATATTTTCAAAACTTCATTTTGAGATTGTGCATTTGTATTTGTTTAACCCTTATGCGCAGTAAGCAAACTGTACAGGGACTGTCACAAATATTGCAGAACAGAGGAATCAAAACCCTCAAGATTTGTCACACTGTTGCTGGTGAATTATTGTTGCCTTGTGCATGTTCCTTGACATGTCTTCTTTTTCTTTTTCTTCATCTTGTTTTCAGAGGTCATGATTGACTGTGTGTTGACTCTGCAGACTACAACAAACAAAAAAAACATAAACATTTTATCAATGATTGATTACTAAGCAATGCCTTCACTTTGTGATCAGTGTGATTATTTTGTTTCCTGCTTCTGTAGCAGCTTTAACTGGTATTTGCACTGTTTTTAACAGAAGACTGAGGAATGTATTGTACCTATTCAGTACTTGACAAATGTACCAGTTACAAGTTCCATGCATTTTTTAACACCCTTGGAACTAAACTTGATTCCTTTTAACTTGTCATGGTTAAAATTCCAACTTGTTTAAAGTTTCTTCTAACAAATTTATGATGATGCATGTTGTACAATACTTAGGATTCAAACTCTCCCTACTAATAATTTAATAATTCATAATTATTATGCAATGTTGGAAATTTGATCCAAATACCAACATTGTCTCTGAGGGGTAAACTGTTCCAGGTTCTTGGTTGGTTGGGAGCAAGCCTTCTGATTGTTTTCCAATAAGAACCTGGATCAAGTGTTATTGTTTTGTGATGCAGTTCTCCAAAGCAGTGGAGAATCTACACTGTGTGTAGTTATCTCCTCTCCACTGCTTCACCTGAACCAAAGGAAATAGGAGGCTGTGCAGAATCCTTTGTTACAACAATGTTTGATATTTGCCTGCATAACTGCCTGTCTTCACAAGCAATAAGAGTTCAACTGGTAAAAAGTTTGTCAAATATTCATCATGTCATATAGCATGCACTATTGCTATTGAACTGTCTGGAACTCTGCAACTAAATACAAGTACCTCTGGGAACTTTTTTTGTATTTCAAGGCATCATTATCTTTA
>JAHPZR010004934.1:25000-30000 GCA_019787425.1 Platygyra sinensis
TTGAATTCAGGAATGTCCTGTTTTTGTGAGCGAGACTGATCATTTATATTTCGTCATAAATTTCACTTTTATATTGTCATGACCAGGCTAATAATTTGATAATCTCTCCTGGATCTGCTGCTTTGTTGTATCTTTACTTTTCCTGGACTAAGCTATATTTGAAAAGAAGCTGTGTGATGTTTCCATTGCAATCAAAATCAATATTGACACGTGATTATGACAAATCCCAGCTTGATCAGTAGTCCTGTTGTAGATAAGTAACAATAACTTTTCTTCCACGTAGTCTGTAGTCCTGCAGTGGATAAATAAGAATGAAGTTGCGACTTCCTTCTACCACAAACTTTAATCTGGTAGTGGAAGACTGAGTTTGAGACTGCTGGCTACTGGTCTGTGGACCTGTAGTCAATGGGTATAAACAATGAGGGTAACAAATTAATGGAAATCAGGATCTGCAGTCATGTTGTGTTTTAATCCTTTTGTGTGACAACTAGTAATAATTTTGATGGTAAACATCTGGAGAACAACCCCTCACAGTGATGATTTTCCATAATCATTCTCCATAAAATTATCCATGCCATAGGACACTATGACAAACAATTATGTTCCAAAGAAAACTAAGGTTGAAAATAATTTATCATTATAAGTTTCTTTTTGTGGTAATGTTAACTTACCTTGTGCTGTCACTAAGGAAATTGAACCCCTTAAGACTTTTAAAGCTGCCTTTAAAAACGGCTTCATAGCCTTAATTGATATATTACTTTATATCATGACATTTTGTTTTTTTTTTAATTCTAGAGAACATTTTTTCCTTGTTATAATAGTTTGACTCTATTAAAGGTTTTCTTCATCTTCATCTTTGTAGAATGGCAGCTCCACCAAAGTATGATGACCTTGGCAAAGAGTCCAGGGATGTTTTTGGCAAGGGCTATGGTAAGTCAGTGTCATAAAAAAATTCAGCTTGCCTTTTTTTAAAAAAAACTAACACGTTTGCTAGTTAACAATGGTTTCACTGAGAATAAACACCTTAGTGAACCTCTTTGTGTGCTATGTACTATGTATGGTGTCTTCTAAAAGATTTGAAGCATGTAGCTGGCTAGCATGGCTCAGCATGCATCAATGAGCAACCAGGGAGACCTATGAAACTTTCCCCGGGGGGGCCAACTTTTTTTTTTTTTTTTAAACTGCTATCAATAATAGAGGTGTTGATTTACAAAAGAATACTCACCAGAGCTCAGGCAGGCATTGGGTGTTATTGAAATAAACGTTGGCTGTGAAAATGACCTTGATGCAATGTCCTGAAAACTAGGAAACAGCGATAGTCGTGTCCTGATTTGGTATAATTTTGTCAGTTGCAACAGACATGTGTTTAGTGATATACCATGGACACCTTGGCTTGGCTTGACACCCTGGATATTGCATAGTGGTTTTTAGAATTTTAACCAACTGAATGATACTGTATGGGAATATCGCCTCTGCTGAAGCAACCTCTACTCAGTGCATTTTAATTGGTTCAACAAGTTGTGTTTTTGTGGCATGTTCCTGATAAATATTTCACTTGCCTGATCAGCAATAATGGATATTCACTCCTTGAACTTTGATGGTTCTTGGTAACATTCTGATTCATATCTAGGGCAGGACTCAAAAAAAACTTGTCTTTTCCAGCTTGCCCTTGGGACAAGCAGCTCTCAAATTTGGCTTGCCTTGGGCAAGTCTTAGTTTGCTCTTTGAAATATTTAGTTGGCAGACACCTTGCTTGATTCCTTGGCCAACAGACAAGTGAGAATGAAAATTTACTTGCCTAGAAGGAGAATCTTGTCCCAGACATCTGGACAGCACTTTTTTCAAGCCCAGGGGTTATAAGCTTTAACTTTCCGAGATTAAATCAGTTTAATTTGTGCTCAAGTACCATTTCACTGCTTCTGATGTACACCCAATTTCTGTATTAGTTTGTTTGAAACCAAAGGTTTACAGTCAAAACGCCTGAAGCGTTCCGCCTAAACAATGATTAATGCGTTCATTAATCCAAAACTGTTTCGTTTCTTGGCTTCAAATTCCGAAAAGTCAACTAAATATTGTAATCATCCAACCGTAGCGTCCATTCGAATGTTGATTGGACCAATAACAAAGTGTTCTAAACACGGAAAATGTTTTCAGGGTAGCCATCGGAATGATTTTCCACCACTAGCACACTGACTTGCACAGCACATTTTCCCAGGACATTGATCGACTCTTGTACAAGTGCCAAAGGACTTACCAGGCTACGAAACGGAATGTTGCCGGCAGCAGTTCCCCAATCCCTGCCTGAATTTCTTTCGTGACATCTGAACACGTCCTTTCCAAGAATGCTTCTAGTTTTTCTACCAGAGCCAACTTAGTTTTCTGCCATCCGTGAACTCAACGAACACCATGGTGGATGAAAGAGCTCAAAATGGCGCCTTCATTCCAGGACTCCTCCACCGTGTGACCACCTAGCGTCCGCTAAAATTGATGTATGCTTCATTAGTCCAATCAACATGTCATATTCGAATGGACGCTGCGTTGCATGATTACAATATTCAATTGAATATTGTAATCATCAACGCAGCGTCCATTCGAATATGACATGTTGATTGGACTAATGAACAATACATCAAACGACAGTTGGTCACACGGTGGAGGAGTCCTGGAATGAAGGCGCCATTTTGAGCTCTTTCATCCACCATGGTGTTCGTTGAGTTCACGGATGGCAGAAAACTAAGTTGGCTCTGGTAGAAAAACTAGAAGCATTCTTGGAAAGGACGTGTTCAGATGTCACGAAAGAAATTCAGGCAGGGATTGGGGAACTGCTGCCGGCAACATTCCGTTTCGTAGCCTGGTAAGTCCTTTGGCACTTGTACAAGAGTCGATCAATGTCCTGGGAAAATGTGCTGTGCAAGTCAGTGTGCTAGTGGTGGAAAATCATTCCGATGGCTACCCTGAAAACATTTTCCGTGTTTAGAACACTTTGTTATTGGTCCAATCAACATTCGAATGGACGCTACGGTTGGATGATTACAATATTTAGTTGACTTTTCGGAATTTGAAGCCAAGAAACGAAACAGTTTTGGATTAATGAACGCATTAATCATTGTTTAGGCGGAACGCTTCAGGCGTTTTGACTGTAAACCTTTGGTTTCAAACAAACTAATACAGAAATTGGGTGTACATCAGAAGCAGTGAAATGGTACTTGAGCACAAATTAAACTGATTTAATCTCGGAAAGTTAAAGCTTATAACCCCTGGGCTTGAAAAAAGTGCTGTCCAGATGTCTGGGACAAGATTCTCCTTCTAGGCAAGTAAATTTTCATTCTCACTTGTCTGTTGGCCAAGGAATCAAGCAAGGTGTCTGCCAACTAAATATTTCAAAGAGCAAACTAAGACTTGCCCAAGGCAAGCCAAATTTGAGAGCTGCTTGTCCCAAGGGCAAGCTGGAAAAGACAAGTTTTTTTTGAGTCCTGCCCTAGATATGAATCAGAATGTTACCAAGAACCATCAAAGTTCAAGGAGTGAATATCCATTATTGCTGATCAGGCAAGTGAAATATTTATCAGGAACATGCCACAAAAACACAACTTGTTGAACCAATTAAAATGCACTGAGTAGAGGTTGCTTCAGCAGAGGCGATATTCCCATACAGTATCATTCAGTTGGTTAAAATTCTAAAAACCACTATGCAATATCCAGGGTGTCAAGCCAAGCCAAGGTGTCCATGGTATATCACTAAACACATGTCTGTTGCAACTGACAAAATTATACCAAATCAGGACACGACTATCGCTGTTTCCTAGTTTTCAGGACATTGCATCAAGGTCATTTTCACAGCCAACGTTTATTTCAATAACACCCAATGCCTGCCTGAGCTCTGGTGAGTATTCTTTTGTAAATCAACACCTCTATTATTGATAGCAGTTTAAAAAAAAAAAAAAAAGTTGGCCCCCCCGGGGAAAGTTTCATAGGTCTCCCTGGTTGCTCATTGATGCATGCTGAGCCATGCTAGCCAGCTACATGCTTCAAATCTTTTAGAAGACACCATACATAGTACATAGCACACAAAGAGGTTCACTAAGGTGTTTATTCTCAGTGAAACCATTGTTAACTAGCAAACGTGTTAGTTTTTTTTAAAAAAAGGCAAGCTGAATTTTTTTATGACACTGACTTACCATAGCCCTTGCCAAAAACATCCCTGGACTCTTTGCCAAGGTCATCATACTTTGGTGGAGCTGCCATTCTACAAAGATGAAGATGAAGAAAACCTTTAATAGAGTCAAACTATTATAACAAGGAAAAAATGTTCTCTAGAATTAAAAAAAAAACAAAATGTCATGATATAAAGTAATATATCAATTAAGGCTATGAAGCCGTTTTTAAAGGCAGCTTTAAAAGTCTTAAGGGGTTCAATTTCCTTAGTGACAGCACAAGGTAAGTTAACATTACCACAAAAAGAAACTTATAATGATAAATTATTTTCAACCTTAGTTTTCTTTGGAACATAATTGTTTGTCATAGTGTCCTATGGCATGGATAATTTTATGGAGAATGATTATGGAAAATCATCACTGTGAGGGGTTGTTCTCCAGATGTTTACCATCAAAATTATTACTAGTTGTCACACAAAAGGATTAAAACACAACATGACTGCAGATCCTGATTTCCATTAATTTGTTACCCTCATTGTTTATACCCATTGACTACAGGTCCACAGACCAGTAGCCAGCAGTCTCAAACTCAGTCTTCCACTACCAGATTAAAGTTTGTGGTAGAAGGAAGTCGCAACTTCATTCTTATTTATCCACTGCAGGACTACAGACTACGTGGAAGAAAAGTTATTGTTACTTATCTACAACAGGACTACTGATCAAGCTGGGATTTGTCATAATCACGTGTCAATATTGATTTTGATTGCAATGGAAACATCACACAGCTTCTTTTCAAATATAGCTTAGTCCAGGAAAAGTAAAGATACAACAAAGCAGCAGATCCAG
>JAHPZR010004935.1:2500-5000 GCA_019787425.1 Platygyra sinensis
ACTTGATTAGCTTCTTTCACCTTGGCACCTTGGAATATTTCTCTACAAAAACATTCATGCCTACATGTATGTCCTTATAAAGTAAGGCAGTGTAATGGCCAATAAACTGTTTCTTACTTAAAGCTAATAGCCAGACAGTACTAGTCAAGATAAAAGTTGGCAGTCATGAATAGAAACTCAATACTGAATTCCCCATGCTTTCAAGAATTGATGATGACTTTATTTAATGAGGCTTGTTAGGCCTCAAGCAATAGCAAATGCAGAAAAAACTTGCAGAGAAAACATTGAAGATAAATTGAAAAAAGGTTTGAGGTTTGAGGTTCAAGTTTTGATTCTAGAGTCCCAAGTTTCAAAACACTCGGATAATTTTTTTGAAATTAACTATTTACATGTAATTCTCAAATACATAACAACATAGCAACTAATTATGGAAAAGTAGCGATGAAAATTAGTTCAGTACATTTAGACAAGTTCCTGGTTTCTTTGATTCCATGACCAGAACCTGAGCAAAAAAACCTTGAATTTAGGCAGATGAGTTTTGAGTGACTGTCCACTTATATTTGACTGGTACTGCACTCGCCCTTATTATTCAGGTGATACAGATTGCTGTATGTGTACATGTGCATTCTGCACAATCTGATTAGAATATAGCTTGTAGTAATCTTGTCTGAGGATTATATCATGAATAGTGTTAAACATACACCTGTTATATGAAACATACCCTAAACTCTGGTGTATAAGCCGTACCTTTTTGCTCAAAATTTTCTTATCAAATCAGGAATGCAGCTTATCTGTGAGAACAACTGTACACCATGCCATAAATTTGCATAAATTATTAACACTTTTCAGCGAAAATTTTACAGTCTGTGTAGACCTGTGTAGCAAAGAAATAAGAACTTTAGAAGAGTATACCACAGTAAAAATTGATCATTGCTCTTGTGAGTTTGGTGGTTCCTAAAGGAGACATTTTTGTGTGAGCTTACATTATGATTAAACCTTCTTTGTTTAAGAGCATTGATTTGTCCTGTGCTAAAATCTAGTTGTTTTCAGTATTCCATCTCCTGATCAGATGCTTTATTACTAAGCAACAAACGAACCGAAACGTTTATCAGGTGTTGTCGATCTAAATTCTATTGAAAAATTGACAGGAATGAAAAATACTGGATTAAAAATGCCAGAGAAAGATCAAATATATGTCTAAGTCAGATTTTCATACTATTAGAGAGCTAATTATAGGCAAGAGTTTTAGTATTCTCTGTTTTAAATGTTAGTGAGTTAATACGCAGGTTGGCACATGCAAGAAACTTGAAGAAACAATGTATGTACATGTAAGACATCTTTCTCAAGACTCCACTTTTGATTTACTTTAATTTCTTTCCAAAATTTTTTCCAAAATTTAAGTTGCCAAACTCGGGGTGCGGCTTATCTGCGAGTGCGGCTTATATATGCCGGTGTTTATGGTAATGGAAAAATCACTGATTAGAAAAAGCACCATAGGCTGGTGGCTCATACGGTGGTGGAGCATTGAACCCATAAGGTGGTGGAGCAAATGGCTGGGAATATGGTTGATAGTAAGGAACTTGTGGAGGTGGTGCAGATGGCTGGACAGCAGCTGCAGGATCAAAGGTAAAGAATATACTGTCCACATCTATTGGGTAATCAGGACCTTTGTCTTGGTGGACATACTTTGCTGACACATCTGCCGATGTCACAGGTCTCCAGTGGTGGTTTGCCAAAGCCTGTAATAAATGACATATAAGACTTCTGCCATGGAGCCCATCATAGCCAGTTAGTCCATCACCCCAAGGATTGCCCAGTAATTTGAACTCGAGACTGTTACCATAGCGCTGCACCCTTTGAATACCAATGACATACTGAGCTTGGATGACATCTTGGCATATCTAGTAAGTAATTATACAACATATGTAATCCAAACAGAGGCAGATGAGCCAAACAGAAAAAAATTCATATATAAAAGATAAGACGATGCAAAAAAGCTACTGTCACAAGTTAACTGTGACATGCCCAAAACTCCAATACTGTACATGATAAATGTTTACAAAAACTTGTTCATGTACATGTAAACTTCCAACTTCTCAAACAATACAATAACCAAAAGACCTGAAAAATGCTCTACCCCAAAAACTACAAAAAAAGATAAAAATAAATGTCCCTCCTGACAATAGAATGCAATTCTTTCAATGCTTCATGATTTGGCAATTCTTCCCTCTTACACCGTAAATGTGCAATCACGTATGGTGCCAAGAATAAAAACAAGAACAATGACAACAACTGAACTGCAGAATTTATACATGCACACTAGTATTCCTTTTTTATGAAATAACTGAGCCACTACACGCGCTCTCATTGGTTGATAGGTGTGTTTAGATGAGTGTTTAAACACAGTTGTGAAGTTTCAGATTTGTGCATATTTTTACAAATCATTTGTAAATTTAAGCAATGGAGTACTTTTTTTGTGTTTATAGAGCCTCATTTTAAC
>JAHPZR010004935.1:12500-18215 GCA_019787425.1 Platygyra sinensis
CGAGACAAAGGAAGTAACAATAGCGCACTGGTTTCATTGTTTAGTTTGCCGCCTCCATCAGGCTAATGAGCATTGCCGGGCGTTCATAGCAACCAATGAATAAGCTTCTTTTGGGCGCTATGAATAATAACAAGCGTTATAACAGACCTTTCCAACCGCAAGTAAATGTCCCGAGAACAATAGGCATTCTGCGCGATGATTCCTCTTGAGACAACTGTTTTATATTTTGTACAGGTGTAGATGAGGTAACTTCGCTGGAGCGCTTGCAAAATGCTGGAGAGTGCTTTTGCTGCCAAGATAGAGAGAAATGTGTAGAAATCTCAATCAAGTGATGGCGTTTCCCGGGAAGTCGAGACAACTCTACGATGCGTGACAATGCATACGGGTTTCAACGCCGTTTGTCTAAACTACTGGTCACTGCGCTCGGCTGCAGCAAAATATGAAAAGATCGATGGACGGAAATATCGCCAGACTGGATCGAAACAAACGTAAGTAATTTTTTTTTGCCGAAGTAAGTTCCATTTTGTGAAGGTCTGCATCATGACAGCATGACAGCATGACATCCGGTGTCTCGCTCGCTATTATATTTATACAACTATGAGCTATCTTTAGGAATTTTTGGTTTTAATAATTTACTTCAATGCTTCTTGTTCTTGCATGTTCCTTAAAATGGTATTATTAAATGGTGTTATTAAAATCTATATGAATCTAAAGCTATATGAGAAATAATTGCCATTGCAATTTTTATCTCATCATTTCAGAAATCCCCCTCCAAAAATAAAACCCCTAATGCTAGAAAAGGAAGAAAGAAAAGCAGCATTGGAAAGAAGGGATGTCAGACAAAAAATGGCAGTGGTCAATGTTCCTCTGACAACTCCTTGTATGTTGTCAATGCCCTAATCCCAAGCCCTTGAACAACCTTCACTGCCATGGAAGAAGCTTTCAGTGAAGATTATTCATTACATCATTTAATCACATAAATTACCATCGTCAACCCCTAACTTGTGATTATCGAAATTAGTTTTATTATTTATTTACCATTATCACCATTACTATTATTTGTGTTTTTGCAGTGATGGAAGTTCTTGCGCAAGAAGCATCTACAGCTGCACAGTGTTCCAGCAGATCAAGCAGACCCAGAAATTGTACTGTCTGCAGACTGCCCAAACTGAGAACCAGGAAAGATAGTGCACTAGATCTGAACTGGGATCGGGATGAGAAAACCTTGTGGACTGTTTCATTTGTCATTTTATTTAGATAACAGTATTAAAAAAACCTTTACTGCACTGTTTGTAGAAATATGAAACTACATTTACAATGAGTACTCTACCTTCCCAGTCACAATATATATTTTTTCCATCTTTAAAGCTGGTTTTAAGACTAGCTACTACAGTGAAGATGATTGGCTACAACTGAAACAAGTATTTTCCAACTAAGAACAGTGCAATTAACATTGCTGTGTAATTTCTTTCTATGATATAGTGAGGGGTGTTGCATACCCTGAATTTCTCTTTCACATTTTTTATATTTTTATGTCAAATTGTTCTTGAAACTGAATGGGAAGATGTTTCCTTGAATGACCTTTAGTGAAGTAAGAAGGGGCTAATACTAATCGGCTCAATAAACCTGTTCACTCCATAAATTCTGTAGGTACAAATATGTTCTTTTATCACAATGAATAATAAAACCCTTTTACCCACTTGGGTATTTGATAGAGGCAGGATTCAGCTGTGCATGTAAGAACATACAAGTTCTTTGAATTTTTTTTAAAATAAAATTGTAAATTAAATATAAAAATGTATTCACTTTGGAAACAATTGTTAAATGTTTGTGTCATTTGTAAGCTTAACTATTATTCAGTGTCTTCAAAGCCTATAAAATTTTCATCCTCAGCTGCATATTCCATTGTTGTCATGATTTTATTGTATGTACATGCAGGTCACGGAATTTTTTTTCCACCCAAAAATCCATGGACCAGTTGTGTGACCTCTCTGTAGGCTAACTCCAGGCAAAAACCTTCAAAAAACGAATAAATAACATTAGGATTTTTTTTTGGAGGGGGATTTTGCCTTAGATGACTATAGATTTTAAAAATATCATTTTAAGGAAATACGCAGCAACAACAAGCATCGAAGGAAATCTATAAAATAAAAACTTCCTAAAGATAGCTCATAGTTGAATAAATATAATAGCGAGCGAGACACCGGATGTCATGCTGTCATGCTGTCATGATGCAGACCTTCACAAAATGGAACTTACTTCGGCAGAAAAAAAAATACTTATGTTTGTTTTGATCCAGTCTGGCGATATTTCCGTCCGTCGCTCTTTTCATATTTTGCTGCAGCCGAGCGCAGTGACCAGTAGTTCAGACAAACGGCGTTGAAACCGGGATGCATTGTCACGCATCGTAGAGTTGTCTCGACTTCATGTTTGGATGAAAAGGAATTGATCGTAGCATATATCAAATAAGCGTGTTCTACAGTTTCCGTTTGTTTTAATTATTCTACAAGTTGGAGAGAGACTGCTAAGACCCGGACGTTTAGATTTTTACAAACTTTCGCGTACTGCATTAAAAACAAAAGCAAGAGTTGTGAAAGTCAATCACGCTCTCCTGCACATCGTTTTACAGGTAAATCAAAACAAAATTTCAGTGGAATCCACGCGAAAGGACTGTATGACATGTTGTTCGTGGCGCAGATTTCCAAATTGTCTGCAAGAAAACAACAACGACACATTAATACATATGACGCATCGCTGGTGATCGTGACAAAAGCACATGGTGATCTTAACTGTTTGGACATGAATTGATACACATCAACCTCCTCTTTACCAAATCCAAATAAACGAAAGATGTGGAAATTGTTAGAGTAGAAAGCTGACTTATAAATTCTGAACTGATACGCACATGTCTCTAGAATCGAATGTGACAGACTCCGATAAGGACCAGCTGTGAGGACGCGTCCGTGGCGATATGTGAAAATGCTGAAGTTTTAGCTTAAATTCATGTTTGGATGGAAACAAATCGATCGCAGCAGATATAAATTAGCGTGTTTTACGGTTCTCGTTTGTTTTAATTATTCTACAAGCTTAAGTACCGGCGATTTCTCTTCATTAAGAATTTGACGAAGGGTGCGAGACTGCTAGGAAATTGACGCACTAAGTTTTTAAATTATTGTGTGACAATTAATGGAATCGTCCAGATAATTCTTAATTAACGACAACAGCAAGGGTTGTGAAAGCCAAGCACGATCTCGCTCACATCGCTTTACAGCCTTTACAGGTAAATTAAAGCAAACCATAACCACTAACCTTTCTCAACTGCAATCCACGCGATAAAGGACACCAGCTCAACGGTGTCACAACCTCCTGTTGTTCGTGGTCAGGAGCAGTCGCGGCGCAATGCATTCTGATAGAAAGCGCAATGCATTCTGGTAAAAAGCCGCAATGCATTCTGGTAAAAAGTGATGAATTCGAGAATTCGTACTCCCTTTATATTCTTCCTAAATCCTGTTTATGTTGCTGCTCGCTCGCTACGCTCGCTGCGCAGCAATTAAATTTTCAACCTCGGATAATGTAATTCTAGCTTTCTGATTGGTTCACTGTATCTCAGTTACCAGCGGATTATACCTACGTTTGACCTTATATGGAAATTAATGCGGCAAACGTGCCTTGGCATAAAATTTTTTGTGGGAAGCCAAGTTCCGTCGGCAAAAAATGGAGGATAAAAAGTAAATTCGGTGAGCCTTCTACCGAAGAAATACAAGAAAGTAAGGACAATCCCATCCCAGTAACAACAAAAAAGCCATAAAGTTCGGAATGAAAATATTCAACGATACATACCCGTTAAGTTTCCCTTAGAAGCTGTAAAATTTCAAACACGAACATCGACATTTTACGCATTCATGAAGATTACGTAACAACAACAATTTTTACCTTAATGTTACTGAATGGCTTGCTAGTTCTGCTGGCACGTACCTAGCCTGCAAACAGGTTCTCCGTATGGGTTAATTATTCTGAGATTTGCTTTCGAACGGTGCGCGGGCGGGCGAGCGACAGAGGGAGAGCTCTCCTTCTCTCGCCCGCCCGCGCGCCGTTCGAAAGCAAATCGCAGAATAATTAACCCATACGGAGAGCCTGTTTGCAGGCTAGCACGTACCAAATTTTCGAAACCGATAGAAGAAATGTCAAAAGAAGAAGTGAATGTTTCAGAAGAGTTTTTGCACGTCTGCAAGGAATAAAGATGGCACACTGTCAGTTTACAAAAGTTCATCAATGGAATGATTGAAATCCATCGCAGAGAGCCGATACCCCCGATTTTCACGCACGGGTACGACTAGCGCCATGATGACGTGCTCGCGTCCTTCCCGTAAAAGCTACACGTTTTCCCGGGGTAATCAGTGGTCTACCCGTGACTTCGCTCCGGGTAAAAATGGAGAAATGGGTTCGTTTTTATGGTCTTTATCTTTGCTTATTAGACTAGAATCGTATCTAGATTCTTGCATAAACATATGTTTTTCTGATTTGAAGCGTTTTGGGACTACGAAAAAGTTTTCTTGAGGTAAAAATGTAAAGAAAGGTTTGCCTGTCAAATAACGTGCTGCTCTCCAAAACACGCGATAACTGAGGTGTAGTCTCTTCGCCAAAGTTTAGTTGAGACACATTTCAAATAGATTTAATATGCAATAGGCCATAACCCACGACAAAAAAAATACCTAAATTCAAATTAAATACTTCATGTTGACTTGAAAAGATACTTCTTGACTAAAACTTTTTGATAGAAGTAAACGAGGCTTCTTCAATTTTTGAGTCGAAGACAAATTTGTAGTATTTCGTAAGAAAAAGATAAGGCAATTAAATCTGATAGAAATATATTTCAAAGGCAATTTCAGACGATGTTCAGATGGCATACGAAACACGATATAGCCCTTGCATTTTTGCGCAGATCGTACCTGGTGTCACCCGGTGTATCTTAAGTTTGACTGGTTTCCCGTGTAGCCGAGTACGGGTACGGGTAATCCTACCCGTACCCGTACCCGGGGTATCTTAAGGTCTCTATTGCTTCCTTCGCTCGCTGCCGCTCAACAAACCGTTTTCCACTATTTCTGACCCCGCTTTTACTGAGGCAAATATAGCATTAGAGCATTTGCAAAAACCTCAGAAAAACAGACAACATTGCCGCCCTAATAGAGCCCATGCATAAGAAACGGTCAGAAACCAATTTCCAATGAACATATGAAGAAACTGCTCGACAGCGGTGAGCTCGGACGGGCAGAGAGCAAAACTGCCGCAAAACTACAGAGGACGACTTAGTTTTACCTCAGTCTCTTTTTTTGGCCGACCAGGACAAGAGATTCAACGCCAGGTAGCACCAACAATTCTGTCCTTGCGAAATATCCATCAACTGAGGAGTTGAGTATTTTGATGAGCTGAACCGAAGGGTCCGCGCGAATCTTTACCAGCTACGAAAAACCATCAAAGTCTCGGGGATTCTGAAGATGAATCCGATGCCAAGATTTTTTCTGTGCCAGACTTTGAAATATGGGCAGCAATCATCTCCACATATCCAGCTCGAACTGCTGCGAAGGCAGCCACAGCAAGGGAACGCTGATAGAGTTCTTGTGGAGAATAATTTTGACACAACGTCTGTCACATAGCGATCAAAGTTTTCCGCAGTAATTTTACAACTGTTACATGCAAGTGCACAATTAAAACTCA
>JAHPZR010004937.1:0-27561 GCA_019787425.1 Platygyra sinensis
AACAACATAAATATCCCAAGCGTAACAAATCTGCCTTCGATTAAGTGGTATACATTTCAGGCTCTAGATTAAAAGAACAAACAACGTAACATATCTCTTTCACCGTTCTATTACAATGATATATTTGACGATCCTTCGATGAATCCCTTCTAAACATGCGCCTCTAACTTACACGTGTGTCGAATGAAAGGTAAAGCCGACAACTAATCGGTATGTCACATAAAACAAAGAGGTATTGACGGTCACGCAATCACAACAATGAACGGTATTCGTTACAATCATTATCAATATTATTATTGTTATTAATATCATCCTTTGTCAGCAGGACACACAACAACATGCAATATATTATGCACAGATGTTATTCCATGACTTTGAAAAAGGAAACAAAATGGTGTCCCTAGTGCAAAGGACGCCCTATCTGTTTGTAAACAGAGCCTTAAAGTTCATTTATCCATTTTTGGCAATGCGTAGCAAAAACCTATTGAATGACTGATGTCGTGCGACAGACAAATTTAGTCTACCATGATGTATGCAGTTTTTAAACTTTCATCACAAACTTCGAGAACAGAACATAACTGTGCCAACCATCAAAAAAGTGGGTTGAGTTCTAAATCTCCTATAAGGTTTTAAGTATCGATATGTGAGATCATGAAATCACTACACGAAAAATGGAAATCACCACATAAGAGTAAAAGCTGTCATATGAGATCATAAATTGCCTGTTGACAGAAAAAGACTGGAGTTAGTACCAACATACTGAGAAATCAACACCAACGGACAAGAATCAGAAATCGTTGTACAAGAATGTTAGAAATCACCAGGTTATCAATTTGTATTTTCTGGGCCACTTAGCCAAAACTAAAATTAGCGACAAAAGTGTTGAGACACTTTGCTTCAAACTTCTATTTTCTGCATCTTCGATACATCCCCCCCCTCCCTTTCCCCTAAAACAATGTTGATTTTCTATTTCTTAGACAGCACAGATCACAGCACCTACACAACAATGAATTGGGGGCCTGGGGTATCTGAGAATTAACGCTAGATGCAAATAAAATAGAACAAGTGCTTCAATATCGAAAAGTGTCACTTTCTAATATATAGATTTAGCCAAGCCTAAAAGCGGAGCTTCAGTTGTTAATAGTTAGAATAACCCAACCCTCTGAGGCAAATCAGTCAACAATCAGATGTAGTTGTGGCTCAAAAAATGAATTACACCCGCGTTGGATTAGATTTCAATGCAAATGAGAAAAGCTAACCATTAAATTAAAAGGGCTATTTGGTGAATTGAATGCACGAAATAAATCAAAAGAGTAACACTTTTGCAGTGTCTAAAAGCTGGTCCTAATATAGACATCTTAAACTTCTCTTTAGGTTTTAAAATTGTTTGCATTTCAGTTAGTAGCTTTACTGTCCTTTGTCTATATACTGGAACTATTTATTACACAAATTGAGATGTCTAGTAGCAAACATGCATGTTTGCATGTTGGCAGACATGCATATCCAGAGCTGTCATTAGGGTGTACGTGGTAACCTGTAGCACCTGTCACAGCTGAGAATGATTGATCTTCCCTTGATGCTATGGATAAAATTCTATGATGTCAATATAATTCACACATGAAGTACAAACAACTATAAATATGACTTACCATTTATGTCAATTTTTTAGATGAAGAGTCACTTTTCAGTACAGAGTGTACTGTAATAAAGTCAGTATGATTATGATTATTGTTAATTTGCCATGAGTGTGGAGAATAAGGCAACAGGTAACTAATAACTTAATGATAGCCCTGTGTATTCCCAAGGTTCCTCTTTGAAAAAAAAAAACAGTCAGTAGACCTGATCTTAATCTTGCTGTTAGGTCATGAAAGGTATGCAGTCTTGAATGGTATTATTAATTTTCGTTTAGATC
The DNA here is from genome assembly GCA_019787425.1 of Platygyra sinensis. NCBI lineage: Eukaryota > Metazoa > Cnidaria > Anthozoa > Scleractinia > Merulinidae > Platygyra > Platygyra sinensis. The sequence goes on from JAHPZR010004937.1 coordinate 1,913, forward strand.
TAGAATAAGGATATAGTTTAGAATCACTTTGTTGTTAAATATAGTGTCTTAAGCATTACCATATACCTCTTGAGGTGTCTTAAGTCCATGCGATGCAGCCAATTTGACATTTAATAACAATATTTTTTATTTTGAAATACTTTTTTTCCCAAAATTGATTTCTGTACTATCACTCCAGATATTATTGAAATCCTATCTTCTGTAACCTTTCACAGTACATTGTTTAAGTACTAAGTATTAACAAATTCAGTTGGCAAAAAATGCATTGACTTGTAGCTCTAAAGATGATTTGGATGCTCCCATTAGCGTGACATTTCATTTTAAAACTCTCAGTCTATAAGCTTCAATTGGAGACAAAAGAAACGTCAAAAATTGCCAATTTTGACCTGAATGTTGTTGTTATTGTTTTGTGGCAAAGCTCTGTTGCATTGGCTGCCACAAATCTGATCCCCATAACTATAGAAATAATCACATGCATACATAGAAATAGGAAACCATTCAACTCTTTTTTCATGGCCAACATGGTCAGCAGCATGGATCGTGTGCTTATGCGCCCATTGACCCTAACTCAGTTGAACATGGCTGCCATACTCCACCTAAATGAAAGCTAAGGCAATTGCAATTGCAGCGTTCGTTTAATTACACATATTATATTGAAAATCCATGTTATGGTAATTTGACAGCTGTCAAAACAAGGTATCCAGTGGCAGATCCAGACCTACAGCAAAGGAGGGGGGCAAGTTTTGATTTGCGAGCCCAGCTGGCTTTTTTCCCTTCAGTCATTTCTTAATTAAGGGAGGGGACCTGGCCCCCAGGCTCCTTCCCTAGATCCGCCACTGGTGTCCGCTGACCTAATTATGTGACCATATCTCTGGCTCAGGTTGAAAGCTCATCATAGTCACATGTTTTTTTTTTCAAAGTTGACCACTGATCAACTACTGTTTTTTTTTTAATTAGATTATGGGCTCAAGTCAGGTTAATTTTCTGATCAGTGCCAGGTTGTTCAGAAGGTCTAATTTCACTGCTTTTATTTTATGTAGTTTGAGATTGTTGAAACTCAAAAAAGAAATCCAAACAATATCAACAGAAAACCTCACTGCAATATGTTACAAAATTGAAGTAAAAATTCTCACTCATCCCAGATTATCTTAACTGGGCTTTGAACAACCTGGCCCAGGAGCTCCACTTTTAAGCTTGGCTAAATCTATATATTACAATGTTTACAATTGACTCTGTGGTGGCATAAATTTGTACATGTATTTAATAACGTAATTGAACATTGCTTTTTGCTTTTGTGCTGTGCATTCATCGATAGTTCGGTTTCTTTTTATAAAATTTTTTTTAAGACTACCTCTTAAAACTACTGGAATTTTACATAGCCTCAGGACACTTTCCAAAAGTGACTACATGTAAGATACAGTTACGGTATGAAAGCTGTACAGTATTAAGAACAGCATACGGGAATACGTCAACAAGATCCATTCTCTGCTGCAAAATTGGAACTTTCACATGTACAATGTAATGAATGTTCGACTCGTATTTTCCTTTAAAAATAAACTTTAACTTAGAATACTCGACCGTACACGTTTCCTTGATTTTTCGACTCGGCTTCTCTCGACTATTGACTTAAATCAGTTATAACTCGGTATCGACTTGACAACAACAACAACCCGACCTCGTGTCACGAAACATAAACTAGTGTTTTTCATATCACGTGCTCGCATGAAAGTGAGGCGATTTTAACACTCCCCACGTTGACCGCAATACAAAAGTTCTCTCCTTCAATCGCTGCATTTCGGCGCGGTCTCTGGCTGACTGAATTGCTCTAGCCTGCAGGTTGCGGATCTTGTAACGGTGTGCTTTGGGGGCGTGGCATTGGAATATTTGATTCCGATCGTACTTCAATAGGGATTAAGTGCTGAATCACTCTCCTTAACAATTACGGCTCTGACCTTTCCATCCTTGCCCGGTATTAACTGTTTCACTTTACCCAGTTTTCCGAATGCTCTGGAGGTAGAATCATTCTTGAGAATGACAATGTCACCGACAGTTATAGCAGTGCGGTTACCACCCACAGACCTTGCTGTGGAGTTCTCTCGTAAACTTAAAAAGTACTCTCGTTTCCACTGCTTTGAGAACTGTTGCAGCAGCTGCTTGTGATGTCGTTGTCTTCTCGTAAGAGTATTGTGGGTGCTCATGATTTCAAAGTACTCGTCTTTTGGCATCGCAGTGATCCTGTGACCACTGATCAAATGGGATGGAGTCAGAGGGTGTGGAATAGACTCCTCATCATCATAGATGTATGCGAGAGGTCGTGAATATATGACACTTTCTACTTCCACCACTAGGGTGTTCAGTTCATCGTAGCCTAGAGATGTTTAGAAGGGATTCATCGAAGGATCGTCAAATATATCATTGTAATAGAACGGTGAAAGAGATATGTTACGTTGTTTGTTCTTTTAATCTAGAGCCTGAAATGTATACCACTTAATCGAAGGCAGATTTGTTACGCTTGGGATATTTATGTTGTTGAGATTTATGTATATGCACGCTCCGCATGCTCGAGTTAAAACATTTTGATTAGCATAGATTTATAGTAATAACTCTATTCTGCTCCTTGTATTTCAGTTTTTACGAGCTTTCAAGTCCAATAGACCCATTGAGAAAAATTAAAGGCTTGAAGGTTCCGTTATTTATAAAACATTCTCCGATGGGGCACTGTTAAGAAATTCAAAGACCAAAAGAATCGATTGATGTCAGCGTCCGCCCCGTTACAATGATAATGATAATAATAATAATTGAAATTTATATAGCGCAAATTCCATATACATGATCATATGCGCTTCACACGAAAATAAAGATTAAAAAATCAAAAGCTAATGAGATAAGACTACAAAGCACTAAGCTAATGAGGTAAAAGATTAAAAACTCTGGTAAAAAGGTAGCTTGAAACTGTTGTTGCAACCTTTTGAGGTGCTGAACAAAATATGCTCTTCCATTGTTTGATTTATTAATTTTGTATCACTGGTGGTTGTTTGTATATTTTTCTGTTAAACTTTTATTCAATCTGTGAATGTAAATTTCCATGAAATTTCCATGTGAAATCAGGTATCATGATATTTATGGGTCACGCATGTTTGCATTCCTTGGTAGCTTAAAAAAATATTATCAGTGAGGGTTTTTCTAAACAATTCATGGTAAAATGATGGGTAGAAATGATCGATGTTTTAAGCACTCAAAGTACAATTCAACTCAATTCGTGCTGAAGTTTCTAATTGATTAGAATGGTGATATTCATGCTGTTCTTGTTTTTAACACCCCCTTGATATCTATTAACACATATTTTACTTCATTCTCTCTCCCTCTATCTATACATGTTTGTTAATTTTTTACCCTCAACATTAATCTTGAGAATGACTGAATAGCAGTCAAAATGTTGTTTGCTTTTACCTGTAATTCTTATTGCAAATAAATAATTCAAGGGAAATAAAATCACACCACACGTTTCTAGAGTTAGCATGGGTGATATATGATCTTTTGATGAAATATGAAGGATTTCGATTTTTCATCATGCACTACCCCTGGCTTGATGCCCAATTAATTATTTCTAATAGATTTTTATCTCTTCTCTTTCATGTGGATGTTGTGGAACAAATCAGATGGTGAGTTATAATCATTTTACATTTATTCAATGTATCATACCAATTGTTTTTAAATACTATATTAGCAGTTTTGGAAAACTCGAAAAAGCTGTGGAAACACTTGCCTGCGGCTCGTGTTCCTGCAGCCTTTTTCCTTCTCCCAAACTTTCACTCATGTTTCTAGAACTTGATAGAAACATGGTACATGTTTTCTATTTCTTAAATAATGTTTGTAATATATTTTAATTGGAACTAATTAAGCTAAAAGTATTCCCCATATCAGTGTGAATAAATCTTTTACTATTAAGCCATTGACATTGAAAAGGATGGAGGGGAGGAACATTTAACCTTCACAACACTTTTGTCTTGGGCTATACATTATTGATGCAGTTCTGTGTTTCTGTTTATTGGATTATGTTTTGTTACTGTTGCATTACCCTTGTAGGCTTTCGTCACTATATGTATTCTGGAGTTCCCTATGTTTCTCCAACCTTGTGGCATTGCTTATCCAATTTATTCAAACATGGCTGCAAGCGTGTTTTTCTTTGTTGTCTAACATCGTGTCAGAAGTGGGATGAAATTCAGTCTCCACTATTTGTCATTGAAGCTTCAACACAGCCACTTCAACAACAATTCCGTGCTGTGACACCACCTGACACTTGACACCATGCTAAAGCATGAACAACCGTTCCTTGATGTACATGTACAAGCTGTGCGATCAAATCAAGACCACTATCGTCACTGGGAACCTGGTTCTATGACTACTGTTTACTTGATGGATACAGAAACCCTGCTATAAGGACAAACTCACCAAAACTGTGGATCACTACATCACCACCAAACAAAGACATAACAAGTAAACGAAATATACAAAACCACATTTCAAACCTGACAGTGGGATGTTGTTCTTTTGGCACCAGCACCGATGAGTCCATAAGAGATAAATTTTTCTTTGGTCTAACCACAGAAGAACATGTCCACTATACTACAGGCACTTAATTATACCAACAAAACGTTCCAGAAATTTTCTGGTAGATCCAGATCTGGGGCCTGTTTCTCGAAGTTCCCGGTAATTACCGGGCCCGTTAAGTTGTTTTGTTTTCCATTCCAGATGGGAGTTTCAAAAGTTTTGACAATTGTACAGGAAAGTTATGAGCTTAATAAACAAAATGAACTTTGTTAGAGGTCAGAACACAGCCTACTTTTCTCGAGACTTTGTTTTCGAAGTATGATTTCGGGCCCATTAAGTTACCGGGTCTTTCGAGAAATGGGCCCCTGGAAACTAACCCAACGCAGCTTGCAAATCAGCCAAAAGTTACTGCGCCTTAGACCCAATGCCGATGACTTTGCTTCTCGACTGTCTTGACGAGGTACTGCCAGTTATTTCTTACCTTGTCAATTCCTCTCTGGTCTACGGGTACTTTCCAATGGACTGGAAGGAAGCTTTAGTTAAGCCACTTTTGAAGAAATCTGGGCTTGAGGCGCAGTTCAAGAACTTGCGCTCCATTAGTAATTTACAGTTTATCTCTAAACTAGCAGAAAGATCTGTGTATGAGCAGACATATGATCATCTGATTACACATAATCTTATTCCTGAGCTCCAGTCAGCTTACAGGAAAAGGTACAGCAGAAACACGGCGTTGTTAAAAGTCCAAAATGACATTCTCTTAAATATGGACCGCCAGCATGTGACCCTGCTTGTATTGGTGGATTTGAGCGCTGCATTCGACACGGTCAATCATGAAATTCTCCTTCGTCCGCTGGAAACTACTTTTGGTATTACAGGCACAGCGCTTCAATGGTTCTCTTCATACCTAGGTAACCGTTTACAGCGTGTTGTATTTGGAGATGGAGTATCTGAGAGCTCTTATTTGGCATGTGGTGTACCTCAGGGCTCCTGCCTTGGACCCCTGCTCTTTACTCTGTAAGCCAGTAAGCTATTCGAGGTCATAAAGCACCATCTCCCGTCCGCGCATACTTATGCAGACGACACACAACTTTGTGTATCTTTCAAGCCAGATTGCAGTGCTAGCGAGGCAGAGTGCTTTTCTGCTATGGAGAAGTGCATTAGGGCCGTACGAGCGTGGATGATCCAGGTCAAGATGAAAGTTAATGACAACAAGACAGAGTTTCTTATTATTGGAACCTTGCAACAACGGAAGAAAGTTCGTATTGATACTCTATCTGTCGGTGATGCTATAATTTCACCAGTGCTATCTGCTAGAAATCTAGGAGCATACTTTGACAGCAATATGACTTTATTTCCTGTTATAAATAACGCTTGTAAATCTACCTTTTCTCAGCTACATAACATTAGGAGAATTAGGAAGTATCTTACAACGGACACCTCTAAGACATTAGTACATGCCATGATTACAAGTAGAATTGATTACTTTAACAGTTTGCTATGTGGACTCTCGGACAACTCTTTAAACAAACTTCAGCGAGTTCAAAACGCAGCGGCCCGGCTTATAACTGGAACAGCAAAGTTTTCTCACATAACTCCAGTGCACCGCACCCCTCATTGGCTTCTCATAAATCAAAGAGTACAATTTAAAATGTTAATTTTAGTTTGTAAAGCTATTAATGGCCTAGGTCCTAACTATATTACTAATTTAGTTAACTTTTTATGCCCTAGCAAATATTTGCTTCGTCAAAACAATGAGATACTACTGGACCCATACAATGGTAAAACCAAGAAAACGCTAGGTGATAGGGCGTTTGCCGTGGCAGCCCCCAGGATTTTTAATTCACTCCCTCGTGAAATCAGACATGACACATCTTTTAACACTTTTAAAACTAAGGTTAAGACATTTTTGTTTCGTGCGGCTTTTTGTTAATTTTACCAAATTTAATTGCTCATTATCTTATTTTTAATACGGTGTAAATAGTTTTTTTAATATGATGTATTTTAGTTTTTATATGATGTATATAATGTAACGCGCATTTTATCGTATTCGAATGTTAATTTGCGCGCTATAAGCAATATTATTATTATTATTATTATTATTATTATTATTATTATTATTATAACAGTAGTACATGTACACATGTTCCCTTTCAGATAGACTGAGCTGCTTCATTCAACACTTTCCTATCCAACCGTCTCTCTAACATGCCATGGGCTAAGGCTCTGCCATCCAAAACTATGATACTAACCATAGGCACTCTGCCAATCAAACCCCTTAGTCAAGTCACCTTCCAAGGACTCTAAAAAACAACAACAACAACAACTTTATTGGTACTCAGCTAAAAATTAAATTAATTGAACAGAAATGACTTAAGATATAAGGAGTACATGGCTGTCCAAAATAACCTCTTTAGTAATTTAAGTCAGTAATTTATTTAGGGTCAAGTAAGTAGATAACATAATAATAAAAAAGAAAAAACATGCATGAGCTTACAAAAGCACACACACAAATGCACAAACACACACACGAAGACGTATTATACACACAGTTTGTGAAAAATAATTGAATGATACAGTGTACTAGTTATGCACAGAGTTACAGATTCAATATGTGCCAATAGCTTGCAATAATATTTGATTTAATCTTTTTCTTGAAAAGTTTAGGTGGCAGAAGCTTAATATCATCTATAACATGATTCCAAATCTTTGCACCTTGATATCGAATGTTGAAGATTCCATGCTTTGTTCTGGTGTTTAGGACAGTCAGTTGTTTTTGGTCATGTGGCATAAAAAGTGTGGCCTAGGCCAAATTCCAGAAAGTCAGACAATTTAGGTGCTTAACATTTAAAGGGCTCGGTGGAAAAAGGGCGTTTGTTTTTTTTTTCTCTAAAGTCAGCTTTGTCAGAAATGCACCAAATTTTGCATGCAGTTTAGTTTAGATGTCTTAAACAATGTTGTGCACGTGTTTTCCCTGAAGTTTGTTTCCTTTTTTAGATATTACGTATACGAAAAAACACATTTTTCCGAGGGCATCCTCTGGGGACCTCACTATAATAAATTAATCTCTTAGTACTGCTTCGTTAGTGCAAGTGGATAAGGCACTGAATGGGTCAGATTCGAATTTGTTTTGCCGTGACACTGGCTCAATGCGAGGCCGGTCAATTTTTTTTTCGTTCTGTTCCTTTACTTTCAAAAATCAAGATATCTATTTTTAAAAAAATTGCATATAGAGCAAAAATCTGGGAACAGATTGTTTACACAGGTTATTCTGATGTGAAACACAACATGTGAATCAATCGAGCATCAAAAGAAATACCTATATACCTATCTTCCTCGTGCCATATGGCACACAAGGCCTCAACGTACATAATCTGGCCAACCATCTCTGTCAGCCGCTGCCATTTGTACCTCACTCCAGTTCTTCCATCCCGCTTTTTCCCTTTCTCTCTCCGCCATCCTTCTCTATGTTGTCCTTGGTCCTTCCCGTTTTCGCCGCCCCTCTGGGGCCCAGGTTAATGCAGTCCTGCAGTCATTTTGTAGTTCTTTTCTCATGATGTGGCCGATGAATTTCCATCTTCTCCTTCGCACGTCCTCACTGAGGTTTTCTATCTCAGCTATCTTCAGGACTTCTTTGTTTGTAACTCTTTCCTGCCAGCGTATCGTAAATATCCGCCTAAGACATCTGCTTTGGAAGATATCGATTTTCTTTTCATCACATTTATTCACCTTCCACATCTCGCAGTCATACATCAAGACTGGCTTTACTAGTGTTTTGTAAAGCCTGACTTTGGTTCGTCGACTGATGCTGTGGCTGCCCCAGATCTTTTTTAATCTCATGAATACCCCTCTCGCTTTGATTACTCTGCTATGGATGTCTTCAGTACCTCCACCCTCTTTGGAAACTGTAACTCCTAAGTATACAAATCTATCAACATCCTCTATTCCTTGCCCATTTACCTCCACCATATCGTTGTTCCATGATTTTTTTCAGAGCAGCTTACATTTGTCTACATTGACTTTCAGTCCTACCCTTCCTGCTTCATGGGCCAGCTTAACGGTCTTAGTCTGGATGTGCTGTCTGGACGATGACAAAAGGGCCATATCATCCGCAAAGTCGAGATCCTCGAGCTTTGTATTGAACTTCCATCTTATTCCAGTATTCCCTTCTTGCAATGCATTTCTCAGTACCCAGTCAACAACTAGCAGGAATAGTAAAGCTGACATGTTACAACCCTGTTTCACTCCCGTTTTGATCTTAAACCACTCTGTTGTACTCTGGCCATCCACTACTGCGCATGCAAAGTCATCATAGAGCGCTTTCACCATGCTGATTATCTTGGATGGTATGCCGTAGCTTCGCATAATCAACCATAGACTATCTCTATGGACTGAATCATACGCTTTCTCGAAATCTATGAAGTTAATGTACAATGATGACTGCCACTCTATTGACTGCTCGATGATATTTCTCAATATGAAAATTTGCTCAGTAGTTCCCCTACCTGGTCGAAAACCTGCTTGTTCCTTTCTAAGCTTCGACTCTACTCCGGTTCGTATCCTGTCAATCTCAATTCTCCCCATGACCTTGCTGACAACTGACAGCAGCGTTATTCCACGCCAGTTTTTACATTCTTTCAGATTTCCTCTTTTTGGCAGTTTGACAATCAATCCTTTCCTCCATTTTCTTGGTGTCTTCTCGTCTCTCCACACTATGTCTATGATCTCCTTGACTTTAGTAGTAGCATAGTCAATGTCAGCTTTAAGTAGCTCCGCCTGTATGTTGTCTATTCCTGGTGCTTTTCCATTCTTCAGATGCCCTATTGCCTTCCTTACTTCAGCTCTGCTGGGTTCAGATGTATCAATTTCGTATATTTCATCCGGCAGTTCTATCTCCATTTCACTTACTGGATTACTAGGGTTCTCTCTATTTAGTACTTCAGAGAAGTGCTCCAACCATCGTCTTAGCTTACTTTCTCTATCATTAAGGATCTTGCCTGTTTTGTCCATTACTGCAGCACTCTGCCTTGGTCTTTCGTTGCTTAATACTTTGGTCAGGGTATACAGTGTTTCATGTGTTGTTGTTCAGCCGCATTTTCAGCTTCTTTTGCAATCTCTTCAGTCCATTTTCTCTTATCCACCCTAACCTGTCCTTTAACTTCCCTATCCTTTTTTCGGTACTCATCTTGCCATCTCTGTTTTAGTTTCTCTGATCTTGCACCGATTAGCTTCTGTTTTATGGCTTTTCTTTGGTCTACCAAAGTCCAAGCCTCCTGACTGAACCATGGCTTGTTTTTCTTTTTCTTGTACCCTAGTACCTCCTCTGCCGTTTTGACATAAGCTTTCTCCATTATCTCACTTTTCCTTTCCACTTGGTCTTCTTGTTCTTCTCCTTCATCAATCATTTGTTCTTCTACTGCTAGTGCCTGGAATCTGTTCTTCAGCTGTATGGTGAACCTTCTGTGTATATCATGGTTTTGGAGTTTCTGTGTGTCGAACCTCGTTGTGGTGCTCTTCATCGCCGGTGCACTTTTGAGCTTTAATCTGATGGTTGATTGTACAAGGTAATGGTCGCTTGCCACATCTGCTGATCTTGTGGCCCTCGTGTCTAACACTGATGTTCTAAATTTTCTGTTAACAAGAGTGTGATCTATTTGATTTTTTGTTCTTCCATCCGGTGACACCCAGGTTTGCTTATGAATCTCCTGTGAGGAAAAACTGTCCCGGTGATAACCATTTCATTGAAATCGCAGAATTCTTTCAGTCGTTCACCATTATCATTAACCGTGCCCAGTCCGTGTCGTCCCATTACTCTTCCAAGGCCATTGACAAGGTTTCCCACCTTCGCATTCATATCGCCAGTGATGATTAACATATCATGATTGTGTACCTGCTCCGTTACTTCTTGTAGTTTTCCGTAAAAGTCTTCTTTTGTTTGCTCATCTGCATCATTGGTTGGCGCATATATGTGTATCATCGTAACCTTGACAAACTTAGAGTAGAATCTTGCCTTTATCATTCTCTCATTAATTGGTGACCAGTCAATTAAAGCCTTTGTTGCCTCTTGATTCATCATTATCGCCACGCCCTGCATATGTTGATCGTCATCTCGTCCTGAGTACAGTACTGTTTCACCTGAGCTCAGTTTCATTCTACCTGCTCCTGTCCATCGGCACTCACTTATTCCCATAATGTGGATCTTCATCTGATTCATCACTCTCGCAACTTGTGCTGATTTCCCTGCAGTATACATTGTTCTCACATTCCAATTCCCTATTCTAATCTGAGTTCTTGGGGTCACTTAGTGGTTTGTTCAGCTCCTGAGCATCCTCTCGGCTTTGGCTCAAGGGCGTCATTCGTTGCCTGTCCAAGCAAGGTACCGCATTGGCCCCAAGGAAGGTTGCCTTCAAGTGTTTAAGGTTTCTGTAATCCACTTTGTTTTAAGGGGGCGGGTGATTGGCCCACCGCCTAACCCCCAACCTGGAGGACCATTCGGACAGAAAAGAGATGTGATGCATTACAGCTCTGTTGACCAAAATATTAAGCATTGTTTTTAAGTACCAAAGCCTTGATAAACCCGTAAGTCATCGACACGTTTTAAAGAAGCAAAGTGTGTTCTCTAACTTTGAATGCAACTGATATAAGCGAGTTATCGGTGTTTGAAGTCAGGTCGATTTAGGCAGCAAGGTCCAGGAGCAGTTTTTGCCCAAGAGAAAACCCCTGTCGTGAGTTGTGGCCCATTTGCCAAGTGTTGCTAGCATCAAAGTTTGGAAAGTGAGAACTGAATTCAGACTTAAAAAATTTGTCTTGCATCCAGCGCCATGATTACCTACGCAGGAGGTCTAAAGAACCTTCCCAGTATGCATTGCGATCAGGTTCTGCAGACGTCTCTTTGACTTTCAATCAAACTTTCCAGATTTCTTTTGCTAAATGGTAAGCACTCTTTTTCTTAATTTTTGACTGGGCTGGTTTTCTCATGGAAGGGAATTCTCTCAGCATTTTGGGGACAGTGACTGCTAGAGAAAAGCAATTTAAACTCTTCACTTTTGTTTTATTGTTAACTGGTCAAGTTAAAAGGCTCATTCAGATTTAAATGTACTTTATCGAGGCAGACGCTTTGCTGCTTTTCAACCACAGGCAAATGCTGATTACTTGAATTATGTAAGCCTTTGACGGTTTCTGTTACATGTAACTGTAGTGCTTGATCAAAGAAAATATTTCAAAATTTCTCAGATTTTGGGTTCAAGAGTAGCTTTTTAAGATAATTACTTGACTATAGTTTAGTTGTTATGTATTAAATAAGAATTTGCTTGCAGTAACCAGTCTTGTAACCAGCAAGTTTTAGGGTAGGAAATTACCTTGCGAAATTAAAATTGACCTTGCACGTAATTTCTATATGTACATCAGGTTTGTTTACTAAAACAACGACTACAGGAACCTTTTCTAGAATTATCTTTAAAGTGCACCTAACCCCAAATCTTTTTTCTCGCTAAAACTAATCTACTTGTTATTTGAAGTACTTCTGCGAAAAACAATTTTTGATTCGGATAAATCCTTGATTTTCTGTGCCCAGACGAAATCTCGAAAATAGCTCCAAAACACCGCCATGTTGTTGCACGACCGAGTCTGAGGAGAATGGGTCCAGCAGCCGGTGTGACGTGTACCCAGGAAGATCGAATATCTCCCGTCCTCTCATTTCCTTGAGGATGATGCAGAACATATTCGAAAAGTGCGCAGAAACGCCTTACAGAAGTGCTATCGGCTGTTGCAGCGATATCTCAGATTTAAAGAAAGATATACTATACAATTTAATAGCGATGATCGGTCAATAGTACAATAAAAACGTAAACAATGGTTGATTTTGGCGAATTATCGAACAAGCGAACTATCTCTGTGAGAACCATTGAAGAACTCTTAATGGAATTTGTTCCGCATACTTTCAAACGTTATTTTCAAAATTTTCTGAAAGCCAACTAGCAATTTGTAGAGATACTAACGACAACCTATATCTTCCAATCCCACAGTATTTATAACATATCCGGCAAAGTCGCGCGATAAATTACGAAGCATTACGACCGATATATAAGCTTACTGATATGTAAACAAGTCGCAACCCCGCCAACCAACACTTATTTCCCTTTCGATTCAGATAAAAGTCGAAGACTAATGCTTTAACATTACATGATATCTGAACAAAATTGTTAGACTCGCAGAGTTTTTCGAAGGTTTGGAAGATAGCAGTTCGACAAAATTCTGTGTATTAAATAATGTCGAAAATATGACCGCGTAATATTATCTGTAGACCGCTTAGGGAGCGCATCCTGTTCGCTTGTCCAACAAATTTTGCTGCAAGCATTTAGAAAAAATTACATCGCTTATTTGTAGTTAAGACTTAAAACGTGTAACAAATTAATGGGTTGTTCCAGAAAAAATCCGCGCCTCCCACGACGGATGGGATTCTGGAAATTCTCGGAGGAGGGGGGGTCAAATAATCTGGAAATCCAGGCGGGAGGGGGGGTTGAACTTGAAAAAGTCTTCTGCAGGGGTTGACCAATAATTCACGCGATTCGAACGTTTACTTCAGTGACAGTTCATCGCTCTTAGACCCTGACAAAAATGATAATCTAACACCTGACAAAAATGATAATCTAAGTTCCTTTGCAGGTCCTTTTATAGCAGAAAACGCGAACACGAAGATACTAAAGAACGAGCAACGTTGTTATGTTGCAACGACGAGTTTGAAACGCCTGACACATTTCTACTCGTACCCAGACCCAGCACGCTACTGTTGTGTAATTTCACGTTTATAGCCCCGTTGAAATCTTGTTTGTTTGGTGTAAATTATGATAAAGAAAAGAAAAAAACAACTGATTTCCTTTCACACCTTCGCACTCTGTATTTTTTTAGGACTACAGGCTCTTGAAGGTAGGATATGTGAATCAAGATGTCCAGTCCTAAAGTTGTAAAAGAATTTGAACGATAAACGTGTTTAAACTTTCGTTCTTCGAAAGGTTTTCATTTAGAAGTTCTCGATCTTTAGGAAGAGACTGACCTTATGTCTCGAAAAGGAATGACTGTTGAACTTTTATATCATATTCTATACCAATTGTATTTACTTTAGGACCATATCTAGCGCAAAGAAAGAAAAAGGGCAACTAACAAAAGTAAACACTCGTTCGCTTTTTCGCATTTTTTGCTACGTTCTTTTCTTAGTTCCACGCGATAGAATTTTTGATACAATTTAGCCGAAGCTGAAGCATTTTTTAGACGTGATTGTACGTATTTTCTATTAAAAGTAAATTAAATTTAAGCCTCGTAATTTTTCCCAGAAATCCAGGCGGGAGGGGGGTGTTTTGTCTTGGAAATCCAGACAGGAAGGGGGGTCTTGTGCTTCAGGAAATCCAGGTGAGAGGGGGCGGGAAGTTAAAAAGAGACCCCATCCGTCGGGGGGGGGGGGGGGGGGTGCGGATTTTTTCTGGAATAACCTAATGTGAAATCGGTAACTGTATGAAATGCTACCTTCCGCTTTCCTTCCCGCAGCTTCACAAATAAAGGGCCAAACAATTCTATTATTTTCAATCGTCGGATCACATCGATGCCAGTGTTATGGAGGTCATCACGTCTCGAAAACTGCAACACGTACTTCGCTCTTATAAACATGAAGCATTCCAGAAAGTAAATTACAAACTGGATTTATTAGAGCAACCATACCTTGACAAAATACATTCTCGCTAACGACAACTGTAGACGGGCTTTAAACACTCGTGGAACCTTGTGCTTAGGCAATAAATTTACCATCCAAAGAAGTCCTTGAGTTTTCTTTCCAGCTTTTCGTTTTCCTCCTCCTCCACTTTGTATCTAGCTTTCTATTCCTGATATACAAGCAGCTCGTCCGCAAAGAGGTCTTCCCCGTCGTCGCTTGAAATATTGTAAAGTGCTCTCAAAGCTCCAAGCAGTGATTTCACACGGTTGTCGAACATGCTCGATCGAAGTTTATTTCGGACTCTTTCGAATCGGAACTTAACTCTGACTCCAGTGATGAAAAAGAAATGATTCTTAAACAAAACTCGGACGTTTTAGTCCCGAGATATATTGGAAAGATTAATTTTGCTTTCCATTTTCTCGAGCAAATACAGAGAGCAGACTGAGGCGCCATTGTGTTTGGTTCCTGGGTAGATGTCATCAGCAACCGCCGCCCCAGACTCCCTAAAACTCGGTCGTGCAACACTTCAAGCTCGACTTTGAGAGGGCATAGAAAATCGAGGATTCAAGCAAATTCAAAAATTTTTGCGCCCAAATGCTTCAAATAACAAGAAGATTCGATTTAGCGAAAAAAAAATTGGGAGGTTAGATGCACTTTAATATATAGAAATAAACAACAACAACAAGTCAAATCATCCCGACCTTGGACTTTGCAACTCAGATCACAAAACAGCAAGACGGTTATTATTTCATTATGGCAGGAATAGAGATGTTGATAGATTTGTGTACTTAGGAGCTACAGTTTCCAAAGAGGGTGGAGGTACTGAAGACATCCATAACAGAGTAGTCAAAGCGAGAGGGGTATACATTAGATTGAAAAAGATCTGGAGCAGCCACAGCATCAGTCGACGAACCAAAGTTAGGCTTTATAAAACACTAGTAAAGCCAGTCTTGATGTATGGCTGCGAGACGTGGAAGATGAATAAATGTGATAAAAAGAAAATCAATATCTTCCAAAGCAGATGTCTTAGGCGGATATTTAAGATAGGCTGGCAGGAAAGAATTACAAACAAAGAAGTCCTGAAGATGGCTGAGATAGAAAACCTCAGTGAGGACGTGCGAAGGAGAATATGGAAATTCCTCGGCCACATCATGAGCAAAGAACTACAAAATGACTGCAGGACTCCATTAACCTGGGCCCCAGAGGGGCGGCGAAAACGGGGAGGACCAAGGACAACATGGAGAAGGATGGCAGAGAGAGAAAGGGAAAAAGCGGGATGGAAGAACTGGAGTGAGGTACACATAACAGCGGCTGACAGAGATGGTTGGCCGGATTATGTTGAGGCCTTGTGTGCCACATGGCACGAGGAAGATAGGTATATAGGTATTTCTTTTGATGCTCGATTGATTCACATGTTGTGTTTCACATCACAATAACCTGTGTAAACAATCTGTTCCCAGATTTTTGCTCTATATGCAATTTTTTTAAAAATAGATATCTTGATTTTTGAAAGTAAAGGAACACAACGAAAAAAAAAATTGACCGGCCTCGCATTGAGCCAGTGTCACGGCAAAACAAATTCGAATCTGACCCATTAAGTGCCTTATCCACTTGCGCTAACGAAGCAGTAGTAAGAGATTAATGTATTATAAAGACTTCATCGTTTAGCGAAACAAAAGGTTTCTTTTGTTTTTCATTCAACTAAAGGTCCCCAGAGGATGCCCTTGGAAAAATGTGTTTTTTTTTCGCATACGTAATATCTAAAAAAGGAAGCAAACTTCAGGGAAAACACATGCAGAACATTGTTTAAGACATCTAAACAAAACTGCATGCAAAATTTGGTGCATTTCTGACAAAGTTCACTTTTGAGAAAAAATACCAAACGCCCTTTTTCCACCGAACCCTTTAAATGTTAAGCGCCCAAAATTGTCTGAATTTCTGGAATTTGGCCTAGGCCACACTTTTTGTCCAGGACCACATGACCAAAAACAATTGACTGTGGCAAAATATTGAAGCCTAAGTGAAGTGCAGTTCTTTGAAATGAAGTCCTAAACACCAGAACAAAGCATGGAATCTTCAACGTTCAATATCTAGGTGCAAAAATTTTAATCATATTAGAGATGATATTAAGTTTCTGCCACCTAAACATTTCAAGAAAAAGATTAAATCAAATATTATTGCAAGCTATTAGCACATATTGAATCTGGAACTCTGTGCATAACTAGTACACGGTATCATTCAATTATTTTTCACAAACTGTATGTATAATACGTTTTCGTGTGTGTGTGTGTGTGTGTGTGTGTGTGCTTTTGTATGCTCATGCATGTTTTTTCTTTTTTATTATGTTATCTACTTACTTGAACCTAAATAAATTATTGATTTAAATTACTAAAGAGGTTATTTTGGACAGCCATGTACTCCTTATATCTTAAGTCATTTCTGTTCATTTAATTTAATTTTTAGCTGAGTACCAATAAAGTTGTTGTTGTTGTTGTTCAGAGTCCTTGGAAGGTGACTTGACTAAGGGGTTTGATTGGCAGAGTGCCTATGGTTAGTATCATAGTTTTGGATGGCAGAGCCTTAGCCCATGGCATGTTAGAGAGACGGTTGGATAGGAAAGTGTTGAATAAAGCAGCTCAGTCTATCTGAAAGGGAACATGTGTACATGTACTACTGTTATATTAACATTCGAATATGATCAAATGCGCGTTACATTATATACATCATATAAAAACTAAAATACATCATATTAAAAAACTATTTACACCTTATTAAAAATAAGATAATGAGCAAATAAATTTGGTAAAATTAACAAAAAGCCGTGCGAAACAAAAAAGTCTTAATCTTGGTTTTTAAAGTGTTAAAACATGTCTCATGTCTGATTTCACGAGGGAGTGAATTAAAAACCCTAGGGGCTGCCACGGCAAACGCCCTATCACCTAGCGTTTTCTTGGTTTTACCATTGTATGGTTCCAGTAGTATCTCATTGTTTCGACGAAGCAAATATTTGCTAGGGCATAAAATGTTAACTTAATTAGTAATATAGTTAGGAGCTAGGCCATAAATAGCTTTAAAAACTAAAATTAACATTTTAAATTGTATTCTTTGTTTTATGGGAAGCCAATGAAGGGTGTGGAGCACTGGAGTTATGTGAGAAAACTTTGCTGTTCTAGCTATAAGCCGGGCTGCTGCGTTTTGAACTCGCTGAAGTTTGTTTAAAGAGTTGTCCGGGAGTCCACATAGCAAACTGTTACAGTAATCAATTCTACTTGTAATCATGGCATGTACTAATGTCTTAGAGGTGTCCGTTGTAAGATACTTCCTAATTCTCCTAATGTTATGTAGCCGAGAAAAGGCAGATTTACAAGCGTTATTTATAAAAGGAACTAAAGTCATATTACTGTCAAAGTATGCTCCAAGATTTCTAGCAGATAGCACTGGTGAAATTATAGCATCGCCGACAGATAGAGTATCAATACCAACTTTCTTCAGTTGTTGCGAGGTTCCAATCATAAGAAACTCTGTCTTGTCGTCATTAAGTTTCATCTTGTCCTGGAACATCCATGCTCGTACGGCCCTAATGCACTTCTCCATAGTAGAAAAGCACTCTGCCTCGCTAGCGCTGCAATCTGGCTTGAAAGATACGTAAAGTTGTGTGTCGTCTGCATAAGCATGCGCGGACGGGAGATGGTGCTTTATGACCTCGAATAGCTTACTGGCGTACAGAGTAAAGAGCACGGGTCCAAGGCAGGAGCCCTGAGGTACACCACATGCCAAATAAAAGAACTCCATCTCCAAATACAACACGCTGCGAACGGTTACCCAAGTATGAAGAGAACCATTGAAGCGCTGTGCCTGTAATACCAAAAGTAGTTTCCAGCCGACGAAGGAGAATTTCATGATTGACCGTGTCGAATGCAGCACTCAAATCCAACAATACAAGCAGGGTCACATGCTGGCGGTCCATATTTAAGAGAATGTCATTTTGGACTTTTAACAACGCCGTCTCTGTGCTGTACCTTTGCATGTAAGCTGACTGGAGCTCAGGAATAAGAGTATGTGTAATCAGATGATCATATGTCTGCTGATACGCAGATCTTTCTGCTAGTTTAGAGATAAACTGTAAATTACTAATGGGGCGCAAGTTCTTGAACTGTGCCTCAAGCCCAGGTTTCTTCAAAAGTGGCTTAACTAAAGCTTCCTTCCAGTCCATTGGAAAGTACCCGCGAACCAGAGAGGAATTAACAAGGTAAGTAATAATTGGCAGTACCTCGTCAAGACAGTCGAGAAGCAAGGTCATCGGCATTGGGTCTAAGGCGCAGTAACTTTTGGCTGATTTGCAGGCTGCATTGGGTTAGTTTCCAGATCTGGATCTACCAGAAAATTTCTGGAACGTTTTGTTGGTGTAACTAAGTGCCTGTAGTATAGTGGACATGTTCTTCTGTGGTTAGACCAAAGAAAAATTTGTCTCTTATGGACTCATCGGTGTTGGTGCCAAAAGAACAACATCTCACTGTTAGGCTTGAAATGTGGTTTTGTATATTTCGTTTACTTGTTATGTGTTTGTTTGGTGGTGATGTAGTGGTCCACAGTTTTGGCGAGTTTGTCCTTATAGCAGGGTTTCTGTATCCATCAAGTAAACAGTAGTCATAGAACCAGGTTCCCAGTGACGATAGTGGTCTTGATTTGATCGCACAGCTTGTACATGTACATCAAGGAACGGTTGTTCATGCTTTAGCATGGTGTCAAGTGTCAGGTGGTGTCACACTGAATTGTTGTTGAAGTGGCTGTGTTGAGACTTCAATGACAAATAGTGGAGACTGAATTTCATCCTACTTCTGACACCATGTTAGACAACAAAGAACAACACGCTTGCATCCATGTTTGAATAAATTGGATGAACAATGCCACAAGGCTGGAGAAACATAGGGAACTCCAGAATACATGTAGTGACGAAAGCCTACACGGGTAATGCAACAGTAACAAAACATAATAAAATAAACAGAAACACAGAACTACATTAATAATGTATAACCCAAGACAAAAGTGTTGTGAAGGTTAAATTTTCCTCCCCTCCCTCCTTTTCAATGTCAATGGCTTAATACTAAAAGACTTATTCACACTGATATGGGGAATACTTTTCGCTTACAGTCAAACCGGATGTTCTTTTGATGGGAACTTTGCCAACTTCCGCCGCAACATTGGTATTTGATTGACAGTTTGAGTTGAGCAAGTTGCAATCCGCGCGAAAGCAAGTTGCTATCGCTTTCGTGCCGTCTTCAATCATGGCCAGAAATCGCGGACATCGCAACGGCGCACGCGCGGGGTTTCTTAGAAATATGGCCGCCAAACGCTTAAAGGAAATGTATGGCAGAAATAAAACAAAATAAAATAGAGCAAGTTCTGGCTTACCGGGAACAAGTGCCGCGATCGGGCTGAGTTCTCGAAAGTTTCCTCTGCTATTCTGATTAGTTGCTTTTCATCAAAAAAATTTACTGGCCCTGCTTTTCATCGATGTTTGTTTTCGAAGATTGGCTCATACAATGCTCTATATTACGAAGGCTTGAATGCATCCCAAACAGATTTTGATCCGCCACAGCAGATTACATAAGCGGGATATCCCAAGTGCCGCGATCGCTTGAGGAAAAGCACCGTATGGTGTACTATTTGACCAATTTTCACCTTCGCTGCTGATTTCTTCGCCCTGCTAATTGCCTTCAAAAACAGTTCAGAGAAGCGCAAACCAGGTCTACCGAAAGCAAAGATATCAAATGTCACGCGAGCGTCTCATCTGTGTTGATCCGAGAACTACACGTCGTATTCTTGGGCAAAAACTGGCATTTTTTCAGAAAATTCCGGCATGTTTGATATCAAAAGAAACCTAAGAAACCAAGCCCTCTATCTCTGTTGAAGGCTGGGGAGATAGATGACCACTGTCCTTTCAGTCAGCGCTAAAATTACAAGTTCATGTATGACCACATGGCGTGACAAACGTGACATTCGTTTTCGTTTGTCGTTTTGTACGACACTGTCATCCGCTCAAGAAATATGGAAGATTTTGTGATATGGAGAAAATTATTACCTAGTGAAAATGTGGCTCGGTAAGTCTTCTGAGTATTGTTTAATTCCCTAAGACAACAAGTAGTTACTGAATTAAAGTATTCTGTATGTTTCGAATTCCTCTCCTTCTCAACTGAGGTAATCATAGCCCTTCAGTCCACATTTTCGCCTGGTAATAATCCTCTCCACATCAACAAATCTTTCCCCATTTCTTTAGCGGATGAGAGTGACGTATAAAACGACAGGGGAAAACGAATTAAGTTGTTTTTAGTGAACCACAGGAGATTTTCTCGAAGACGCCATGTTCCATTAGCATAAAGTAATTAATTGGCCGCTGCTTTTGCGCGGGCTCAAATGTCCGCAATTTCTGGCAATGAATCATTTGAAACGCAGTTTGCGACTAGAAATTCTTACTGTGGCTTATGATGGCTAACATACTTTATAATCGTGTCACGAGGCTTGAAAAGGGAGAAAATAACTGCCCTATGGACATCTGGTCAGTTCAAAACAGGCAAAAAACGCGGAAGAAGTTGGATTATCGCCTCAAACGGTATCTAATATTAAACAAACTTGAAGTTTTGTGTATTTACGGACATATAAACGCAACAGTTGTCGTCCCGTCGTTTCCATATAATTTTACAATGCAAGCACGTAGCTTATGGTTCCTTTGAGTTTCGATAGCCAACGAATTTATAGCAACAATAGTGACTTCTTTACATTTCAAAACACCGGCAGCAAACGGTACAGATTATTTCACGCGATCGAGAATATCTCGGTACAGCGTATGGTTGCTCGTGCAGTGGCTTATCCACGTTAAAACTCCAGCGCAAACCTGTCTTCAAAATACTGAATTAACACTTGAAAGTTTTGGAAAATCTCAACGTAGTTCTCGCCATCAGGTACCAAATGAACTGAGCAAGTTGCTCGCGCAGGTTGCAACTTGCTCGACTCGAACTGCCAACCAAAATACCAATGTTCCGGCGGAAGTTTGCAAAGTTCCCATCAAAAGAAAACCCGGTTTGACTGTAATTAGTTCCAATTAAAATATATTACAAACATTATTTAAGAAATAGAAAACATGTACCATGTTTCTATCAAGTTCTAGAAACATGAGTGAAAGTTTGGGAGAAGGAAAAAGGCTGCAGGAACACGAGCCGCAGGCAAGTGTTTCCGCAGCTTTTTCGAGTTCTCCAAAACTGCTAATATAGTATTTAAAAACAATTGGTATGATACATTGAATAAATGTAAAATGATTATAACTCACCAGCTGATTTGTTCCACAACATCCACATGAAAAAGAAGAGATAAAAATCTATTAGTAATAATTAATTAGGCATCAAGTCAGGGGTGGTACATGATGAAAAATCAAAATCCTTCATATTTCATCAAAAGATCATATATCAGCCATGCTAACTCTAGAAACGTGTGGTGTGATTTTATTTCCCTTGAATTATTTATTTGCAATAAGAATTACAGGTAAAAGCAAACAACATTTTGACTGCTGTTCAGTCATTCTCAAGTTTAATGTTGAGGAATAACAACATAATAAAAAAAATCAAAGATTCAAAAACAGAAGACCACAAAGTAATTGGATAAGAATTTATAGTATTTAAAAACAATTGGTATGATACATTGAATAAATGTAAAATGATTATAACTCACCATCTGATTTGTTCCACAACATCCACATGAAAGAGAAGAAATAAAAATCTATTAGTAATAATTAATTGGGCATCAAGCCAGGGGTAGTACATGATGAAAAATCAAAATACTTCATATTTCATCAAAAGATCATATATCACCCATGCTAACTCTAGAAACGTGTGGTGTGATTTTATTTCCCTTGAATTATTTATTTGCAATAAGAGTTACAGTTAAAAGCAAAGAACATTTTGACTGCTGTTCAGTCCTTTTCAAGTTTAATGTTGAGGGTAAAAAATTAACAAACTTCTATAGATAGAGTGAGAGAGAATGAAGTAAAATATATGTTAATAGATATCAAGGGGGTGTTAAAAACAAGAACAGCATGCATATCACCATTCTAATCAATTAGAAACTTCAGCATGAATTGAGTTGGATTGTACTTTGAGTGCTTAAAACGTCGACCATTTCTACCCATAATTTTACCATGAATTGTTTAAAAAAACCCTCACTGATAATATTCTTTTAAGCTACCAAGGAATTCAAACATGCATGACCCATCAATATCATGATACCTGACTTCACATGGAAATTTCAAACAGTTGATAAAATTTACATTCACAGATTGAATAAAAGTTTAACAGAAAAATATACAAACAACCACCAGTGATACAAGATTAATAAATCAAACAATGGAAGAGCATATTTTGATCAGCACCTCAATAGGTTGCAACAACAGTTTCAACCTACCTTTTCACCAGAGATTTTAATCTTTTACCTCATTAGCTTAGTGCTTTGTAATCTTTTATCTCATTAGCTTTTGATTTTTTAATATTTATTTTCGTGTGAAGCGCATATGATCATGTATATGGAATTTGCGCTATATAAATTTCAATTATTATAATTATCATTAACATTGTAACGGGACGGACGCTGACGTCAATCAATTCTTTCGGTCTTTGAATTTCTTAATAGTGCCCAATCGGAGAATGTTTTATAAATAACGGAACCTTCAAGCATCTATCTTTCTCCATGGGTTTACTGGACTTGAAAGCTCGTAAAAACTGAAATACAAGGAGCAGAATAGAGCTATTACTATAAATCTACGATAATCGAAATGTTTTAACTCGAGCACGCGGGGCATGCATATACATAAATCTCAACAACACAAATATCCTAAGCGTAACAAATCTGCCTTCAATTAAGTTGTATACATTTCGGGCTCTAGATTAAAAGAACAAACAGCGTACCATATCTCTTTCTCCGTTCTATTACGATATATTCGACGATCAATCCCTTCTCAACATGCGCTTCTAACTTACACGTGTGTCGAATGAAAGGTAAAGCCGACAACTAATCGGTATGTCACATTAAACAAAGAGGTATTGACGGTCACGCAATCACAACACTGAACGGTATTCGTTACAGTCATTATCAATATTATTATTGTTATTACTATCACCCTGTGTCAGCAGGACACACAACAACATGCAATATATTATGCACAGATGTTTTTCCATGACTTTGAAAAAGGAAACAAAATGGTGTCCGTAGTGCAAAGGTTGCCCTACCTGTTTGTAAACAGAGCCTTAAATTTCATTTATCCATTTTTGGCAATGCATAGCAAAAACCTATTGAGTGACTGATGTTGTGCGACAGACAAATTTAGTCTATTATGATGTCTGCACTTTTTATAACTTTCATCTCAAACATCGAGAACAGAACATGTGTGCCAACCATCACAAAAGTGGGTTGAGTGTAAAATCTCCTATAAAGTTTTAGTTATTGATATGTGAGATCAGGAAATCACTACACGAGAAATGGAAATCCCCACATATTAGAGTAAAAGCTGTCATATGAGATCATAAATTGCCTGTCGACATAGAAAAAGACTGGAGTTAGTACCAAGATACTGAGAAATCAACACCAACGCACAAATCCCATAACACACCTCTTTTACCCCCCAAAAATTGGCATAGGCATTGTTTTAGATTACTCTTGGGACCTGTTCATGTCCCAGGAGAAATTCCAAACAATGAGTATGCCAATTTTTTTTTTTTTTTTTGGGGGGGGGGGGGGGGTTAAAGAGGTGCATTATGGTATTGTGCAAGTAGTGAATAAGAAATCGTTCTACAAGAAATCACCAGGTTAGTAACAAAACTGTTGAGACACTTTGCTGCAAACTTCTATTTCGGCATCTTCGAAACATCCACCCCCCTCCCTTTCCGCCAGAACAATGCTGATTTTCTATTTCTTAGACAGTACAAATCAAAGCACTTACGCAACAATGAATTGGGGGCCTAGGGTATCTGAGAATTAACGCTAGATGCAAATAAAATAGAACAAGTGCTTCAATATCGAGAAGTGTCACTTTCTAATATATAGATTTCGCCAAGCCTAAAAGCGGAGCTTCAATTGTTAATAATTGAAATAATCCAACCCTCTGAGGCAAATCAGTCAACAATCAGATGTAGTTGTGACCCAAAAATGAATTGCACCCGCGTTGGATTAGATTTCAATGCAAATGAGACAAGCTAACCATTAAATTAAATTAAAAGGGCTATTTGGTGAATTGAATGCACGAAATAAATCAAAAGGGTAACACTTTTGCAGTGTGTAAAAGCCGGTCCAAATATAGACATCTTAAACTTCTCTTTAAGTTTTAAAATTGTTTGCATTTCAGTTAGTAGCTTTATTGTCCTTTGTCTATATTAAATGTACTGGAACTATTTATACACAAATTGAGATGTCTAGTGGCAAACATGCATGTTTGCATGTTGGGAGACATGCATATCCAGAGCTGTCATAAGGGTGGTAACCTGTAGCACCTGTCACAGCTGAGAATGATTGATCTTCCCTTGATGCTATGGATAAAATTGCCTGATGTCAATATAATTCACCCATGAAGTACAAACAACTATGAATATGACTTACCATTCATGTAAATTTTATAGATGAAGAGTCACCTTTCAGTACAGAGTGTACTGTAATAAAGTCATTATGATTGGGATTATTGTTAATTTGCCATGAGTGTGGAGAATAAGGCAACAGGTAACTAATAACTTAATGATAGCCCTGTGTATTCCCAAGGTTCCTCTTTGAAAAAAAAAACAGTCAGTAGACCTGATCTTGATCTTGCTCTTAGGTCATGAAAGGTATGCAGTCTTGAGTGATATTATTAATATGTAGTTTAGATCTAGAATAAGGACTGATAGTTTAGAATGACTTTGTTGTTAAATATAGTGTCTTAAGCATTACCATATACCTCTTAAGGTGTCTTACAGTCTTTCCCGTAAAACCGTGAACTCCAGAGAAAATTTCTGGAATGTTTATTGTTTCGCGACCAATCAAATGCGAGATGAAACCGCAAAAGATCACTGCCAAACCGCAACATGGATTAGTCATGACTTGATTCGAAACAACGAGCTGGCTTTTCTTTCCACGAACTGGTTTTTCTTCCGACTAACCTTCAAAAACGAAACTACCGAATTCGGAATAGACCTGAAGCGAGTGTAATTATCAAAATTTACAACGTTACAGTTTTCCGATGAAGGCTTCTCAGCTGGAAAAAAAATACGGATCGAAAAATCACCAATCACAGCCAACTAGCATGACCCTTTGAACTGCACGTGAAGCCAGAACGTTCAGCCCCGCTTATTGGTTCGTTATTTTTGCCCTCAGACGCGCTGTCTAGCCT
>JAHPZR010004939.1:0-25000 GCA_019787425.1 Platygyra sinensis
CTGCTTTCCTCCGAACAGATCATGTCTGTGTCGGCGTCAAGCCTCCTCTGTCTCTTACCGGCGTCAGTGCTGTGTGACAGGGCCGGTGATTTCAGCCAAACGCCGATGAGATCATCAACACCTACAAAGATGATCTCCCTCCCGTCGCCGGAGCTTTTACCTCAAGAATTTCTTCGATTCAAGATCAGGTGGAACATAGTTAACCTAACATGATTGATTAATTCTGGGATATTCCAAAATTACACGGTAAATTCCACACATGGGCAAGGGAGAGATAACAGCACATTATGTTTCTTATTTCTTTCAGATACTCCTCAGAACCGAAGGAAGACACCCAAATACAGCAGCCAAAGCTCTTAAGGAGTCGGGTGATGATCTCTGTCCAAATATATATGCACTCCTCAAGATATGTGCAATAATCCCTGCAACGAGCTGTGAATGGGAAAGAAGTGCGAGTTCTTTAAGCGAGTTGCGTACATATAACAGGCATGCATGGGCCAGGAAAGGCTGTCGTCCCTCGCACTAATGGGTGCCACCAAACACCGACGAAGGCTGGAGCTCGGGACTATTCTGAGGGATTAGTTCTGTAGTATTCTGATGTATCATTCACATCGTAAAATTAGTAACAATTTCTCATGTATTGCTACTTTCCTAAATAAACGGATCAGACAATAACAAAAAAATACATTTCGGTAGTTTGGTCCACTTGTGTCTCGTTAGCACTCCGCACAGAAAATCCTGGTTACGGGCCTGAAGAGTGCTTTGTTCCAATGGGGTACAGGAACGTAAGATTATTTAATAGAAAACTCATCAAAGTTCACCTGTCAGTGCCACATACTGCTCTGTGTGAAGAAGTTAAAAAGCCAATAAAACCATAATCTTTTCCAGTGACTGGAAATTTAACCGCGAAAGCACAATGTTAATGGTCAAACCCTCACTGTTCCCCGATTAAAAGTTCCAAAGTCCTCATTTGTATTCCGTCATTTAAGTATTTTCTATTCCCAGGAAGAAAATTGTCCCTCATTTCTCTAATTAAACTATAGCTCTTTGTTCCGCTCTGATCCCTGAAAACACATCCTCATGTATTCTAATTACTTCCGGCTAACCTGTATCACAGCCACTCTCCCCGGAAGAAGAAAATCGTAGAGACTATTTTTTGATTCTCTTATTCCCTGTAGCTTAAGACTTTTTTGTGTCCACTAATATTTACGAGAAGAAACCTCTTTATGCTGAAGATATCTTTCCTTGTTTTGCTGGTCCATGAAAACAAGATTCTTATTCCACTTTTTCCGGCTGATTATAAAGCTCTATGTTTCCTCATGGTACTTTGGTAATAAATTAAACCCTATTTCCCATGGCCCATGAAAAAAAAAAACATGTTCACAGATTTTTACAGCTCAACTGCTACCCAGTGCTAGAAGAAAGTTAAAAAAACTCGTCGTACGTCGTAGGAGTAGGTGCCTTTTCAGTTAAGAATATATACTTCGATTATTTCAATGAAGTAGTTTTGAAGCGCAATCCGCGTGATTCCGTTTGTAAGTTTCACTAAGGTACCGTTCTCAGTTCAGGTATTTCAAAACAAAACTTTCTTCAACCTCGTTCACAGGTAAAAGGCCTTGGGAACTAGGTTGAACTTTCTTACCTTTTTCAGCTGTCTGGCAATGTATTTCTCGCCGAAATGTAGCCAAATAGAGAATTATCCACCCGGCGGGGCGGGCCGCGGTCTTTCTCTGAGAAGCAATTAAATTGTAAAATTTATACTGAACATGTCTTTTGAACCGGTTGGGAGCATGTCTATCTGTTTATCAGAACTGAATCACTGAAACAGCAAAATTTCCCCAAAAAGTTTTAATTAAACCTAGAATCATAACCCCGTATTTGTTTGGAGGCGTGATAGTATATGACTTCGGGAGACTGAGAACAAAATTTGTAATTTACAATCAATTTCGAAAGCGTGACACAGCAAGTGGTTGACATAACAACAGTCACACAATCTTCACAAGATAACTTCGAGCTCGAGTTTGAAATATTCAAATTTTTAAAATAACACTTTTCAAAGCAGACTTCCAGGTCTGAATTTATTTTTGCTGTGAGTTTTCGCGACAAAGAATGTACCAGAGATGTGTGAGCGATTTAACCTTCCCGAAAAACTGATTTGACTTAAATTAGAGGAACTGACTCAGTGAAAACAACTACAGAAGGCAAGGAAAACATGAGCAGAATATTATATATTTATACCTTCAGGCGTGTATTTGTTGATCATGACTTTTTCTAGATTTGGTGGCTCCTAAAGGAGCCGTTTTGTTTATTGAAGAACCGTCGCAGTTCACTTCTTCGCCGTTTTCTTGGCGGCAGGTTTCTTGGCGGGCTTTTTCGCTGCTTTCTTCGCGGCGGGTTTCTTGGCCGCAGGTTTCTTAGCTGGCTTTTTAACTGCGGGCTTCTTTGCCGCTGGTTTCTTAGCTGCAGGTTTCTTTGCTGCTGGCTTTTTCGCCGCTGGTTTCTTCGCAGCCTTCTTTGCCGCCGGTTTCTTCGCTACCTTCTTGGCGGCAGGCTTCTTTGGTTTGGCGGCGGGCTTCTTCTTTGCAGCGGGCTTCTTCTTCGGTTTCTTCTCCTTATCCACCTTTGACAACTTGAAGGAACCTGAAGCACCAACTCCCTTGGTGTGCAAAAGCTTTCCGCTGGCGGCGCCTCTCTTCAAAGCCATCTTCAAGTGCGAGCCAACCTCACCAACCTTGTAGTTGGCTTTGATGTATTTCTCGATGGCTTGGCGGGAAGAACCGCTTCGCTCCTTCAGCGCTGTTATGGCAGCCTTGATCATCTCTATGTAAGGTGGATGATCGGCAGGCTTCTTGGCCGCTGCTGGCTTCTTTTTGACTGGCGATTTTGCTGTTTCGGACATGTTGCAATATTGTTATCACTTCGGATCTGAAGACTCGAAATGTAGTCATTCGAACATGCAAGTAATGTTTATGCGCCCAATGCGGACCACTGAGGAAACAAGGCAAGGGAAGATGGCGCTGTGAAATTTTGTGCTAGTTTTTTCCACGTTTTGTCCGATAAAATCATCTACTAAATCAATTCTTTTAAATCTGATCCTAGCAATAGTTAGTTTATATTTATGTTAAATTGTATCTGTAAAACAGATTACCCAAGTTTTTCCCAAGTGTGAAATTTCATGGCTTAAAGAAGCTAAAGCAGTGAGATTCTACTGGACACTTCGTCTTTACACCCAAATAACTTTTGTTATGATCATTGTGCTTGATGAAATTACAAGTCACAGGGTAGAGTTATTGCTAAACCTCAATACTATCCAACAAAATTACTCTTTCTGTTGATTTGCAATGGCTGAACGACTCTTTAGTTTGAATAACACGGACAAACTCCTTCAATCCGCCATTTGCAAAATCCTGCAAAATCACTGCCGTATTTGCACAGACTTTGTATATTAAAACGTATGATATTTTAGTACCAGAGTAAAGCCGGCTATTCGAGATCGATAAATAGCCCGTTGCAACTTGCAAGAAGTTAGTTTCAATTTTTTTTAATGAGATAAACAGTGAATAAACCTTTCATTTGCCGATCGAGGCCGACAATCATAAAACTGAATAATAACTGAAACCCGGCAGAACCGCTCATATTTATCTCAATGTTTCTTCCGTTTATCTGTAGTAACATTTATTCAGTAAGGTATCCTGGTAGAGAAAAATTTATCGAATCATCAAAAGCTTACACTTTCAAGGTACATTTATGACATTCATTCAGTGTTGTGTTGTGTAGCGCGTGTCGCAAACAATTGTAATTCGAGTAATTTGCATTTAGTTTCCGCCAAAATCAGTTGATCTACAAAATGAAGATTCTTTCCCGAAATAACCTTTATTAGAGTTAATCTTCGGTTTAAAAATGAATTCTTTCCACCCAAACGTACAAAATAGGACCAAAGAATGGTAAAAAATGAGTCGAAATTTTCTATGCTTCTCTATCCATGTAGTGATGTAACGAATACGGGAAACCACTGTGTAAAATCTACTGGCCACCAAAATTTACTATTTTTCGGTTTGCAGAGTGGCTTTTTTTCCTACATACATACGGTTACTGAGTACATGGAGAACTCAGTCGAACAGATAGCCCGGAGTGAGGGGCTCGTTAGACGAAACGTTCGAAAAGGGTAGACCGTTACAACGCGCGCTGCGAAATAACGAACAGAGTGAAGCAACAAAGCCTCGAGGGTTTATAGCCAGCTACAATCTGAACTTTTAAATTTCGCTGGGATTTTTTTTGTTATGAGCTGCATTAGTGTAACAAGTGTATAAAGAAATAAGTTGGTCATTGCTTTAATTCATGTGGTGGCTCCTAAAGGAGCCGTTTGTTTTGTCAGGGATGAAGTCCAGTTTACGCTCGCTCTCCGCGGATTCGGCGGGCCAACTGAATGTCCTTGGGCATGATGGTGACGCGCTTGGCGTGAATGGCACACAAGTTGGTGTCTTCAAAGAGACCAACAAGGTAAGCCTCGCTAGCTTCTTGAAGAGCCATCACAGCGGAGCTCTGGAAACGCAGATCGGTCTTGAAATCCTGAGCGATTTCCCGCACAAGACGCTGGAAGGGCAGCTTGCGGATCAGCAGCTCGGTGGATTTCTGGTAACGACGGATCTCACGAAGAGCGACTGTACCAGGCCTGTAACGATGCGGTTTCTTGACTCCACCGGTGGCAGGAGCGCTCTTTCGAGCTGCCTTTGTGGCGAGCTGTTTTCGTGGAGCTTTTCCACCAGTTGATTTTCGAGCAGTTTGCTTTGTACGAGCCATGTTCGGTAACAACGAAGTTAACAGAATATGGCGCAATGATCAAGCAAACAATTTATACCTGGCGGGCTGCTTTCTGATTGGCTAAAAGGTAAGAGATGTGATTGGCTCAATATGAAACTCTAAAATATATTAGGTTAATGGTTATATTACTTCGATCCGCAGTTTCTTTGAAGATATTTTTGTGACATTGACTGGTTTCAGTTCGATAATGTAATCATAGAAGGAGTGGATTGTTTCTAAAGTTTTGTTCTGAAGGAGTTTATCTGTAACTTTTTCATTTATTCCCATGTATACTGTAAAGGGTCATGCATATTAGTGAGCCGTGACTAAAAACGTTAACTGTATTGAGCGACCCATGGCACTATTGTGCGTTGTTAGCCAATAGCATGCTAGCAAATAAGTATAGTGCTTTCTGCGAGGTCATTCTTCTCTCCATATAACCGTAAAACGAGCGCCAAGTTGGTTACAACTCAGCTAAACGAGTACATTAGATATCAACATGTCTGGTCGCGGTAAAGGAGGTAAAGGTCTAGGAAAAGGAGGCGCCAAGCGTCACCGAAAGATCCTTCGTGACAACATCCAAGGCATCACCAAGCCAGCCATCCGTCGTCTCGCTCGCCGTGGCGGTGTCAAGCGAATCTCTGGCCTCATCTACGAGGAGACCCGTGGTGTTCTCAAAGTTTTCCTTGAGAACGTGATCCGTGATGCTGTAACATACACCGAGCACGCCAAGAGAAAGACTGTCACGGCCATGGATGTGGTGTACGCTCTGAAACGACAAGGCCGTACTCTGTACGGATTTGGCGGTTAGACTGCACAGTCTGCCAACATAAACAAACGGCTCCTTTAGGAGCCACCAAATCTTTCAAAAGTCGTGACCTATGGAATGTTCTCTCTTCTTGTATTACAGCGGTTATCAGTTACACGCGCCCTCCAACGATTTTTTCCCATTTCGAAAACTACGTTTTGGTGGACGTCAATCAAATGTCTCCATGACAATAACGGCGTCAAATTCTCAGAGTATCCGAGTTGCTCTTTCATATCATCTTTACTTGACTCGTCGATAAACAGAAACTGAGAAGTAAGACTTATAAAATCGTTTGAAGCGCCTTTTCGTTCGTCTCGCTCACGGGCAATGCTTTGAAGCTACAAATTTACAAACATTGTACAACCACAACAACATGAGAATGAACTAAATATAAATATAAACTTTATTACAGAATGAACTACAAAAGTCTAACTGCTAATCTCTTGCGGCTTTCGTTACCTTTTTATTTCTGACATTCCCACGTGCCGTGTGGTTCTCTTGACGGTTTGCTTTGCATATAATTTGCCTGTCTGGTACTAGTATTCCAACCACGCTTGAAACTCGTCAAGATTGATCTCTGCATGCCGGGATTATCACTGAGTATTTTAGCAAGGCGAATGACAAAGATTTCTGCGGTGAAAATAATCTGCATCCATAACAAGCTGATAAATAGTCAATCTCCACATAAAGCGACTCATTTCAGAGGCCAACTTTTTCAGCTACCTTGTATCTTTCCTTTCTTCGACTTTCTCTTTGGCGGATCGCTCACGGCTCTAATTTTGTTTCGTACGCCGCCTTCTTCCCAAACGTTTCGCTCGCAAAAAGTGTTTATGCTATGCAATTCAAAGACAAACCATGTTTCCTCTACATAAGAGCCCTCCATCTCAGCGAAATTGCAAATTACTTTGTCAGAATAACTGAGCGATTATTCCTGATCCAACGACGATCGAACATGGCCGTGAAACTGACACGACGAAATGAACACGAATATTGTCATGGATACATTTGATTGACGTCCACCAAACTTAGTTTTTGAAATGGCAAAAAATCGTTGAAGGGCGCGTGTGACTGATAACCGCTGTAATAATATCCCACGAAATAACGTCTAGGCTTGCCACTCTTTTAGCAAATATTTCAATGAGACTTACTTTATACAGTTGGCGCCGCTTTCAACAAAGCTGTGGGATCTAAGCAACGACACGCGGGCCTGTTTTTCTCCTGGAACCGGAGATAAGAAAAAAGGAGAAAGATTCATTTTTTTTTTCACCCTAAATTTCTGTTCTCAAACAAACTCGCAAGATTCTCTGAGCGAGGATCGTGGAGATGAATATGCAAAACCGCCCGCGCGATATTTCTAAAGAAGCGTTCTTTTGGGTTATATTGTCAGAAGTATTCCAACCAGAACAACTTTATCACTGGCTATCTGTACCGTTTACACCGCTGCGCGTAATGAATGTTTTTATTCGAAGACGTTTCTTCCCTCCTGTTAATATTTTGCTCGACGAATCTGCAATCAAATAGGCGGTCCGCCGGGATAGATTCTGTCTGTTAGCTCCAACGAGCTTTCCAAATAGGCGCCCTTTTCACTTCGCGCGCTGTCTAGTGAACCTAGGAAAGTTGCAAAAACTGCCATATGCAAACTGAATAACCCGGGTATATATACTTTCAGTTTTCATTTCTACGCAGCGTTAGAAAAGTTAATATGCCGTCATGACCTCGTCACAAATTAGAGTAAGGTGTATGCCAAAAGAAAATTAAGTTGACAATAGTACGTACTTAAAAGAATTAAACATCTTTGTTGATCGTGACTTTTGTAACATTTGGTGGCTCCTAAAGGAGCCGTTTTTTGCGAGTCAAGGCTCAAAGCTTATTTAAGCTTTGGGTTTCTTCTCGGTCTTCTTGGGCAGAAGCACAGCCTGGATGTTGGGAAGAACACCTCCCTGTGCGATGGTGACACCGGCGAGCAGTTTGTTCAACTCCTCGTCATTACGGACAGCCAGCTGAAGGTGACGGGGGATGATTCTTGTCTTCTTGTTGTCACGAGCAGCATTGCCCGCCAACTCGAGGATCTCGGCGCTCAAATACTCGAGAACGGCAGCCAAGTACACTGGAGCACCGGCGCCAACACGCTCAGCATAGTTGCCTTTGCGGAGAAGACGATGGATACGACCAACTGGGAATTGAAGCCCTGCTCGGGATGAGCGGCTCTTGGACTTGGTGCCCTTTGCCTTTCCTTTACCGCGACCAGACATGATTGAAAACAAAGTAGTGCTCACGAAGATAAGCTTTTTGGAGAATAAAAAGACAAGTATAAAGCGCGCCGAACTTTATGTGTCCTTATTCAAGTGCAGAGGATCGAAATGCACCAATCAGAACTTTGCATTTGACAATCTAAAACAAAAAGACTCCGTGTGGTATAAACAAACCACATGCAAAATAGTAGGTCTGTATTAAGCTGAAATGACCAATCAGGAATCGAGTATTTCGATCCTTATGGTAATTGATCCTTTCTAAATTTTGTTATAAATAGAAAATGCACCATCTAGCCTTCATTCAAATCCATTCTGATCTACAGACATGGCACCCAAAGTTGCAGGAAAGAAAGGCGAGAAGAAAGCCGGTAAGGCAAAGGCTGCCGCTGATGGAAAGAAGAAGAGAAGGGGAAAGAGAAAGGAAAGCTACGCTATCTACATCTACAAGGTGTTGAAGCAAGTTCACCCTGACACTGGTATCTCCAGCAAAGCCATGGGCATCATGAACTCGTTCGTCAACGACATCTTCGAGCGCATCGCCACCGAAGCTTCCCGTCTTGCCCACTACAACAAGAAATCAACCATCAGCTCCCGCGAGATCCAGACCGCCATCAGGCTGCTTCTGCCCGGTGAACTGGCCAAACACGCCGTGAGTGAAGGAACCAAGGCTGTGACCAAGTACACCAGCAGCAAGTAAACTCACTTTGTGGGTTTCCCGCCAAAACAAACGGCTCCTTTAGGAGCCACCAAATGATACAAAAGTCAATGACCAATGTAATATTACATTTTAGATCTGCATTTTTTTGCATTTACTATTTACTTGATGGGTTTAGCTTCTCACATGCCCATAAACATGTCAGTCATGGTTACAAAATATAGACGGCACACTGATCCCAACGGCGGATATGACCAAAATTAAATAAAACGGAGTAAAGGCCTAAATTGTTTGAAACAAATTGCCCTATATTTCGGTTTGCGATACAAACCTTACTCAGAGGCTGAGTGGAAAAAAATATGTGAAAAGAGAACCGTTTCAAATAATTGGTAAGATCGTGAACGGTGAGTCACGCGCACGTCTTTTCTTCGTTCCCACGCGCCACTCGAACTCCCACTGGACAGAGCGGGGCGCGATTGCTATCTCTTGAAAACTACCATGCCAGAGCTTGGCTAATGGGATGACCCACCCATTAATTTTTGATTGATTTTATTGGCTATTTTACGTCACGTGGTATAAATCCCCGGACAGTTATCACGCAATAACCCCCGCCCGAGTCGATATTTGTCCTCCGACTGTCTCCGTCGAAGAGAAACATATATTATAGTCAGCACAAGAATTTCAGCTTTTCTTTTCTCTTATTTTTAAAATATGGAAGGAAAGCAAACTAGTGTTACTGAGTCTAGCGATGGTGACATTCTAAAAGCTGATGGCAAGTACTGTCCGGAAAGTACAGAAAAGTCACCAAAATACCAAGCATCAAACTCGTCAAAAATATGTCATAAAAATATCAAAAAAATGTCTGGGTGTTCACGGTACCGCGCGCAGCACTGTAAACCCCATTCAGATCCTGCTCCTATACCTACATAGCCTGCGAACGCAGACGTATTTCCGGCTGTCGGTTGACTCCGCCGAAGGAACTAGTGACAGCCGGAAATATGTCTGCGTTCGCAGGCTACAATCTTGGACAGAATAAAATGAGAAATAAAACCACCTCTCCCCCCCAAATCAATGATGAACTCGCGGTCTAACCAAAGCGCGCCATTTTTTCCATCATTGAAATGGGGGAGGGGTGGTCTTAAGGCGGGGGTTAACCCGAATTTCAGTGAAATTTTGGTAAGTTTAAAGAGAGGTTGAAAGGGAAAAAAAGGGTTTTGGAACACCACCTGCACCAGACAGTTGCCCGACCGCACAATGGCACCCCAGGTTGTTGGGCAACTGTTTGGAGTGTATCTACCTATTTTTAACTTCAAACTCTAATTTTAAAACAACACCAAATCTTCCAAATTTCCTATTTCCATAAATTTTACTAATCCTTTAAGAAAAACTATTTATCTCCAAATATACCTAAAAATCACCAAAAAATTTACAAAACGACCCAAAACATAGATATGTGAAATGAGCATAGAGATTCTTGATTGCTTGAAACGTAAACGAGATATTTGCATTAAAAACATAAAACCCAGCCAAAATACGGCTTTTTCTATACTTTTTTTTGAAAAGTATAGAAACACTTTTAGCCATTGGGTCCGCAAGCCGAAAGGTTTATAACACATTTTTGCGACAACACAGGCAAACCTTCGTCAAGGAGTTGAAACAACGACAAGGATTTGTGAAGCAGCAATAACACTGCATGATTTAACATATTAAGGCGGGAGTACACGTCAAATAGGAGTGAAATTTGATTAGTATTATTGAAAAGTAATTGTTAGGATCAAAATGGTTTAGAAACACGGTGTCCATCTACTAATTCTTCACTTCAAATTTCAATTCTATCACGTGACTAGGAGACAGGAGATCCCATGAGATAGCACAGCACATGCGCTAGATCATTGCACGCTTTGCGCTAGAAAGCGAAAGACCTACCTTACGGTCTTCTACAACTTTGGTCAAAGATTCCTTGAAAATTCTAACGAGATATACGACGTACATCTCGACACACGTAGGCGAGCCAACGTGGTTGGCTTAACGAACGCCTGACTTACTGTTTTATTGCGCTTTAACGTAGTTGAAGCGATTTCGTGTTTCCCGCCAAAAGACAAACTGTCATGGGGGACGAAGAATCCTCGGGGGCTATTTTAAACGCCACCACGCAGCCAGATGTACGAACTCTCTTTGTGGAATTGCTCGGCGAAGTGAAGAAGATGAATGAAAATTTCACGAACGTATCCTATGTTGATGAGGACGAGCCGCCGCTGTCTTCGACAGTCCAGTCCAGTCCTTTTAACCAGTCCTTTTAGAAAAAAGTATCTCTTTCCCAGAACGCCCAAAAATTCACCACAAAAATTTACACCAAATAAGCGACGTCAAAACAGGTTTCACGTGGTCAACGGCCGTCCCAATCAGTTTGTTCTGACAAATGGTAAGCACCCTGAATTCGAGATAAATTGAACTAAAATAGATCGGTCTGTGAAAAGGCCGTGACAGGAATATCATGGGTAGTTGCAGGCTCCTGGTGATAGGCTCTCCTCTGATGTTGATTAGGAAGTCCGTGAAGTTTCCTTATCTTAGCTTTTGCGATCGATAAAAGTAATAACGAAGAAAGAAACGCGCGTGTGATTACATCTTAGCGCAAGTATCATTATGCGTAAGCTCTTCAAATATTTCCCAAAGAAATATTTTATTGAAAAAAAAATCTAAAAGCTGAAATTTGGGCACAGTGCAGTGTAGGAGCTACAATCTTGGACAAAACTAAATGAGAAATTAAGGCAGGGGTAAACCCAAGAGCCGTATTTTGGCTGGGTTTTATGTTTTTAATGCAAATATCTCGTTTACGTTTCAAGCAATCAAGAATCTCTATGCTCATTTCACATATCTATGTTTTGGGTCGTTTTTTGTAAATTTTTGATTGATTTTATTGGCTATTTTACGTCACGTGGTATAAATCCCCGGACAGTTATCACGCAATAACCCCCGCCCGAGTCGATATTTGTCCTCCGACTGTCTCCGTCGAGAGAAACATATATTATAGGTCAGCACAAGAATTTCAGCTTTTCTTTTCTCTTATTTTTAAAATATGGAAGGAAAGCAAACTAGTGTTACTGAGTCTAGCGATGGTGACATTCTAAAAGCTGATGGCAAGTACTGTCCGGAAAGTACAGAAAAGTCACCAAAATACCAAGCATCAAACTCGTCAAAAATATGTCATAAAAATATCAAAAAAATGTCTGGTGTTCACGGTACCGGCGCGCAGCACTGTAAACCCCATTCAGATCCTGCTCCTATACCTACATAGCCTGCGAACGCAGACGTATTTTCCGGCTGTCGGTTGACTCCGCCGAAGGAACTAGTGACAGCCGGAAATATGTCTGCGTTCGCAGGCTACAATCTTGGACAGAATAAAATGAGAAATAAAACCACCTCTTCCCCCCCAAATCAATGATGAACTCGCGGTCTAACCAAAGCGCGCCATTTTTTTCCATCATTGAAATGGGGGAGGGGTGGTCTTAAGGCGGGGGTTAACCCGAATTTCAGTGAAATTTTGGTAAGTTTAAAGAGAGGTTGAAAGGGAAAAAAAGGGTTTTGGAACACCACCTGCACCAGACAGTTGCCCGACCGCACATGGCACCCCAGGTTGTTGGGCAACTGTTTGGAGTGTATCTACCTATTTTTTAACTTCAAACTCTAATTTTAAAACAACACCAAATCTTCCAAATTTCCTATTTCCATAAATTTTACTAATCCTTTAAGAAAAACTATTTATCTCCAAATATACCTAAAAATCACCAAAAAATTTACAAAAACGACCCAAAACATAGATATGTGAAATGAGCATAGAGATTCTTGATTGCTTGAAACGTAAACGAGATATTTGCATTAAAAACATAAAACCCAGCCAAAATACGGCTCTTGGGTTTACCCCTGCCTTAATTTCTCATTTAGTTTTGTCCAAGATTGTAGCTCCTACACTGCACTGTGCCCAAATTTCAGCTTTTAGATTTTTTTTTCAATAAAATATTTCTTTGGGAAATATTTGAAGAGCTTACGCATAATGATACTTGCGCTAAGATGTAATCACACGCGCGTTTCTTTCTTCGTTATTACTTTTATCGATCGCAAAAGCTAAGATAAGGAAACTTCACGGACTTCCTAATCAACATCAGAGGAGAGCCTATCACCAGGAGCCTGCAACTACCCATGATATTCCTGTCACGGCCTTTTCACAGACCGATCTATTTTTAGTTCAATTTATCTCGAATTCAGGGTGCTTACCATTTGTCAGAACAAACTGATTGGGACGGCCGTTGACCACGTGAAACCTGTTTTGACGTCGCTTATTTGGTGTAATTTTTGTGTGAATTTTTGGGCGTTCTGGGAAAGAGATACTTTTTTCTAAAAGGACTGGTTAAAAGGACTGGACTGGACTGTCGAAGACAGCGGCGGCTCGTCCTCATCAACATAGGATACGTTCGTGAAATTTTCATTCATCTTCTTCACTTCGCCGAGCAATTCCACAAAGAGAGTTCGTACATCTGGCTGCGTGGTGGCGTTTAAAATAGCCCCCGAGGATTCTTCGTCCGCCATGACAGTTTGTCTTTTGGCGGGAAACACGAAATCGCTTCAACTACGTTAAAGCGCAATAAAACAGTAAGTCAGGCGTTCGTTAAGCCAACCACGTTGGCTCGCCTACGTGTGTCGAGATGTACGTCGTATATCTCGTTAGAATTTTCAAAGAATCTTTGACCAAAGTTGTAGAAGACCGTAAGGTAGGTCTTTCGCTTTCTAGCGCAAAGCGTGCAATGATCTAGCGCATGTGCTGTGCTATCTCATGGGATCTCCTGTCTCCTAGTCACGTGATAGAATTGAAATTTGAAGTGAAGAATTAGTAGATGGACACCGTGTTTCTAAACCATTTTGATCCTAACAATTACTTTTCAATAATACTAATCAAATTTCACTCCTATTTGACGTGTACTCCCGCCTTAATATGTTAAATCATGCAGTGTTATTGCTGCTTCACAAATCCTTGTCGTTGTTTCAACTCCTTGACGAAGGTTTGCCTGTGTTGTCGCAAAAATGTGTTATAAACCTTTCGGCTTGCGGACCCAATGGCTAAAAGTGTTTCTATACTTTTCAAAAAAAAGTATAGAAAAAGCCGTATTTTGGCTGGGTTTTATGTTTTTAATGCAAATATCTCGTTTACGTTTCAAGCAATCAAGAATCTCTATGCTCATTTCACATATCTATGTTTTGGGTCGTTTTGTAAATTTTTTGGTGATTTTTAGGTATATTTGGAGATAAATAGTTTTTCTTAAAGGATTAGTAAAATTTATGGAAATAGGAAATTTGGAAGATTTGGTGTTGTTTTAAAATTAGAGTTTGAAGTTAAAAATAGGTAGATACACTCCAAACAGTTGCCCAACAACCTGGGGTGCCATTGTGCGGTCGGGCAACTGTCTGGTGCAGGTGGTGTTCCAAAACCCTTTTTTTCCCTTTCAACCTCTCTTTAAACTTACCAAAATTTCACTGAAATTCGGGTTAACCCCCGCCTTAAGACCACCCCTCCCCCATTTCAATGATGGAAAAAATGGCGCGCTTTGGTTAGACCGCGAGTTCATCATTGATTTGGGGGGGAGAGGTGGTTTTATTTCTCATTTTATTCTGTCCAAGATTGTAGCCTGCGAACGCAGACATATTTCCGGCTGTCACTAGTTCCTTCGGCGGAGTCAACCGACAGCCGGAAATACGTCTGCGTTCGCAGGCTATGTAGGTATAGGAGCAGGATCTGAATGGGGTTTACAGTGCTGCGCGCGGTACCGTGAACACCCAGACATTTTTTTGATATTTTTATGACATATTTTTGACGAGTTTGATGCTTGGTATTTTGGTGACTTTTCTGTACTTTCCGGACAGTACTTGCCATCAGCTTTTAGAATGTCACCATCGCTAGACTCAGTAACACTAGTTTGCTTTCCTTCCATATTTTAAAAATAAGAGAAAAGAAAAGCTGAAATTCTTGTGCTGACTATAATATATGTTTCTCTTCGACGGAGACAGTCGGAGGACAAATATCGACTCGGGCGGGGGTTATTGCGTGATAACTGTCCGGGGATTTATACCACGTGACGTAAAATAGCCAATAAAATCAATCAAAAATT
This sequence comes from Platygyra sinensis, assembly GCA_019787425.1. NCBI lineage: Eukaryota > Metazoa > Cnidaria > Anthozoa > Scleractinia > Merulinidae > Platygyra > Platygyra sinensis. Next base: position 14,674 of record JAHPZR010004939.1, read on the forward strand.
AATGGGTGGGTCATCCCATTAGCCAAGCTCTGGCATGGTAGTTTTCAAGAGATAGCAATCGCGCCCCGCTCTGTCCAGTGGGAGTTCGAGTGGCGCGTGGGAACGAAGAAAAGACGTGCGCGTGACTCACCGTTCACGATCTTACCAATTATTTGAAACGGTTCTCTTTTCACATATTTTTTTCCACTCAGCCTCTGAGTAAGGTTTGTATCGCAAACCGAAATATAGGGCAATTTGTTTCAAACAATTTAGGCCTTTACTCCGTTTTATTTAATTTTGGTCATATCCGCCGTTGGGATCAGTGTGCCGTCTATATTTTGTAACCATGACTGACATGTTTATGGGCATGTGAGAAGCTAAACCCATCAAGTAAATAGTAAATGCAAAAAAATGCAGATCTAAAATGTAATATTACATTGGTCATTGACTTTTGTATCATTTGGTGGCTCCTAAAGGAGCCGTTTGTTTTGGCGGGAAACCCACAAAGTGAGTTTACTTGCTGCTGGTGTACTTGGTCACAGCCTTGGTTCCTTCACTCACGGCGTGTTTGGCCAGTTCACCGGGCAGAAGCAGCCTGATGGCGGTCTGGATCTCGCGGGAGCTGATGGTTGATTTCTTGTTGTAGTGGGCAAGACGGGAAGCTTCGGTGGCGATGCGCTCGAAGATGTCGTTGACGAACGAGTTCATGATGCCCATGGCTTTGCTGGAGATACCAGTGTCAGGGTGAACTTGCTTCAACACCTTGTAGATGTAGATAGCGTAGCTTTCCTTTCTCTTTCCCCTTCTCTTCTTCTTTCCATCAGCGGCCGCCTTTGCCTTACCGGCTTTCTTCTCGCCTTTCTTTCCTGCAACTTTGGGTGCCATGTCTGTAGATCAGAATGGATTTGAATGAAGGCTAGATGGTGCATTTTCTATTTATAACAAAATTTAGAAAGGATCAATTACCATAAGGATCGAAATACTCGATTCCTGATTGGTCATTTTAGCTTAATACAGACCTACTATTTTGCATGTGGTTTGTTTATACCACACGGAGTCTTTTTGTTTTAGATTGTCAAATGCAAAGTTCTGATTGGTGCATTTCGATCCTCTGCACTTGAATAACGACACATAAAGTTCGGCGCGCTTTGTAATTGTCTTTTTATTCTCCAAAAAGCTTATCTTCGTGAGCACTACTTTATTTTCAATCATGTCTGGTCGCGGTAAAGGAAAGGCAAAGGGCACCAAGTCCAAGAGCCGCTCATCCCGAGCAGGGCTTCAATTCCCAGTTGGTCGTATCCATCGTCTTCTCCGCAAAGGCAACTATGCTGAGCGTGTTGGCGCCGGTGCTCCAGTGTACTTGGCTGCCGTCCTCGAGTATTTGAGCGCCGAGATCCTCGAGTTGGCGGGCAACGCTGCTCGTGACAACAAGAAGACAAGAATCATCCCCCGTCACCTTCAGCTGGCTGTCCGTAATGACGAGGAGTTGAACAAACTGCTCGCCGGTGTCACCATCGCACAGGGAGGTGTTCTTCCCAACATCCAGGCTGTGCTTCTGCCCAAGAAGACCGAGAAGAAACCCAAAGCTTAAATAAGCTTTGCGACTCGCAAAAAACGGCTCCTTTAGGAGCCACCAAATGTTACAAAAGTCACGATCAACAAAGTGTTTTCTTTTAAGTACGTACTATTTTCATTTTAATTTTCTTTTGGCATACACCTTACTCTAATTTGTGACGAGGCCATGACGGCATTAACTTTTCTAACGCTGCGTAGAAATGAAAACTGAAAGTATATATACCCGGGTTATTCAGTTTGCATATGGCAGTTTTTGCAACTTACCTAGGTTCACAAGACAGCGCGCGAAGTGAAAAGGGCGCCTATTTGGAAAGCTCGTTGGAGCTAACGGACAGAATCTATCCGCAGACCGCTTATTTTATTGCAGATTCGTCGAGCAAAATATTAACAGGAGGGAAAAAACGTCTCCGAATAAAAACATTGATTACGCGCAGCGGTGTAAACGGTACAGATAGCCAGGGATAAAGTTGTTTTGGTTGGAATATTTCTGACAATAACCCAAAAGAACGCTTCTTTAGAAGTATCGCGCGGGCGGTTTTGCATATTCATCTACACGATCCTCGCTCAGATAATCTTGCGAGCTTGTTTGAGAACAGAAATTAAGGGGAAAAAAAAAAAAAAAAACCCGGGTCTTTCTCCCTTTTTCTTATTTGCTAAAAGAGTGGCAAGCCTAGTCGTTATTTCGTGGGATATTATTAATACAAGAAGAGAAAACATTCCATAGGTCACGACTTTTGAAAGATTTGGTGGCTCCTAAAGGAGCCGTTTGTTTATGTTGGCAGACTCTGTGCAGTCTAACCGCCAAATCCGTACAGAGTACGGCCTTGTCGTTTCAGAGCGTACACCACATCCATGGCCGTGACAGTCTTTCTCTTGGCGTGCTCGGTGTATGTCACCGCATCACGGATCACGTTCTCAAGGAAAACTTTGAGAACACCACGAGTCTCCTCGTAGATGAGGCCAGAGATTCGCTTGACACCGCCACGGCGAGCGAGACGACGGATGGCTGGCTTGGTGATGCCTTGGATGTTGTCACGAAGAATCTTTCGGTGACGCTTGGCGCCTCCTTTTCCTAGACCTTTACCTCCTTTACCGCGACCGGACATGTTGCTATCTAATGTGCTCGTTTAGCTGAGTTGTAATCAACTTGGCGCTCGTTTTACGCTTTTATGGAGAGAAGAATGACCTCTCAGAAAGCACTATACTTATTTGCTAGGATGCTATTGGATAATAACGCACAATAGCGCCATGGGTCGCTCAAAACAGTTAACTTAAAACGTTCGCCTTTAGTCACGACTCACTAATATGCATGACCTTTTACCGTATACAGGGGAATAAATGAAAAAGTTACAGATAAGCTCCTTCAGAACAAAACTTTAGAAACAATCCACTCCTTCTATGATTACATTATCGAACTGAAACCAGTCAATGTCACAAAAATATCTTCAAAGAAACTGCGGATCGAAGTAATATAACCATCAACCTAATATATTTTAGAGTTTCATATTGAGCCAATCACATCTCTTACTTTTTAGCCAATCAGAAAGCAGCCCGCCAGGTATAAATTGTTTGCTTGATCATTGCGCCATATTCTGTTAACTTCGTTGTTACCGAACATGGCTCGTACAAAGCAAACTGCTCGTAAATCAACTGGTGGAAAAGCTCCACGAAAACAGCTCGCCACAAAGGCAGCTCGAAAGAGCGCTCCTGCCACCGGTGGAGTCAAGAAACCGCATCGTTACAGGCCTGGTACAGTCGCTCTTCGTGAGATCCGTCGTTACCAGAAATCCACCGAGCTGCTGATCCGCAAGCTGCCCTTCCAGCGTCTTGTGCGGGAAATCGCTCAGGATTTCAAGACCGATCTGCGTTTCCAGAGCTCCGCTGTGATGGCTCTTCAAGAAGCTAGCGAGGCTTACCTTGTTGGTCTCTTTGAAGACACCAACTTGTGTGCCATTCACGCCAAGCGCGTCACCATCATGCCCAAGGACATTCAGTTGGCCCGCCGAATCCGCGGAGAGCGAGCGTAAACTGGACTTCATCCCTGACAAAACAAACGGCTCCTTTAGGAGCCACCACATGAATTAAAGCAATGACCAACTTATTTCTTTATACACTTGTTACACTAATGCAGCTCATAACAAAAAAAATCCCAGCGAAATTTAAAAGTTCAGATTGTAGCTGGCTATAAACCCTCGAGGCTTTGTTGCTTCACTCTGTTCGTTATTTCGCAGCGCGCGTTGTAACGGTCTACCCTTTTCGAACGTTTCGTCTAACGAGCCCCTCACTCCGGGCTATCTGTTCGACTGAGTTCTCCATGTACTCAGTAACCGTATGTATGTAGGAAAAAAAGCCACTCTGCAAACCGAAAAATAGTAAATTTTGGTGGCCAGTAGATTTTACACAGTGGTTTCCCGTATTCGTTACATCACTACATGGATAGAGAAGCATAGAAAATTTCGACTCATTTTTTACCATTCTTTGGTCCTATTTTGTACGTTTGGGTGGAAAGAATTCATTTTTAAACCGAAGATTAACTCTAATAAAGGTTATTTCGGGAAAGAATCTTCATTTTGTAGATCAACTGATTTTGGCGGAAACTAAATGCAAATTACTCGAATTACAATTGTTTGCGACACGCGCTACACAACACAACACTGAATGAATGTCATAAATGTACCTTGAAAGTGTAAGCTTTTGATGATTCGATAAATTTTTCTCTACCAGGATACCTTACTGAATAAATGTTACTACAGATAAACGGAAGAAACATTGAGATAAATATGAGCGGTTCTGCCGGGTTTCAGTTATTATTCAGTTTTATGATTGTCGGCCTCGATCGGCAAATGAAGGGTTTATTCACTGTTTATCTCATTAAAAAAAATTGAAACTAACTTCTTGCAAGTTGCAACGGGCTATTTATCGATCTCGAATAGCCGGCTTTACTCTGGTACTAAAATATCATACGTTTCAATATACAAAGTCTGTGCAAATACGGCAGTGATTTTGCAGGATTTTGCAAATGGCGGATTGAAGGAGTTTGTCCGTGTTATTCAAACTAAAGAGTCGTTCAGCCATTGCAAATCGACAGAAAGAGTAATTTTGTTGGATAGTATTGAGGTTTAGCAATAACTCTACCCTGTGACTTGTAATTTCATCAAGCACAATGATCATAACAAAAGTTATTTGGGTGTAAAGACGAAGTGTCCAGTAGAATCTCACTGCTTTAGCTTCTTTAAGCCATGAAATTTCACACTTGGCAAAAACTTGGGTAATCTGTTTTACAGATACAATTTAACATAAATATAAACTAACTATTGCTAGGATCAGATTTAAAAGAATTGATTTAGTAGATGATTTTATCGGACAAAACGTGGAAAAAACTAGCACAAAATTTCACAGCGCCATCTTCCCTTGCCTTGTTTCCTCAGTGGTCCGCATTGGGCGCATAAACATTACTTGCATGTTCGAATGACTACATTTCGAGTCTTCAGATCCGAAGTGATAACAATATTGCAACATGTCCGAAACAGCAAAATCGCCAGTCAAAAAGAAGCCAGCAGCGGCCAAGAAGCCTGCCGATCATCCACCTTACATAGAGATGATCAAGGCTGCCATAACAGCGCTGAAGGAGCGAAGCGGTTCTTCCCGCCAAGCCATCGAGAAATACATCAAAGCCAACTACAAGGTTGGTGAGGTTGGCTCGCACTTGAAGATGGCTTTGAAGAGAGGCGCCGCCAGCGGAAAGCTTTTGCACACCAAGGGAGTTGGTGCTTCAGGTTCCTTCAAGTTGTCAAAGGTGGATAAGGAGAAGAAACCGAAGAAGAAGCCCGCTGCAAAGAAGAAGCCCGCCGCCAAACCAAAGAAGCCTGCCGCCAAGAAGGTAGCGAAGAAACCGGCGGCAAAGAAGGCTGCGAAGAAACCAGCGGCGAAAAAGCCAGCAGCAAAGAAACCTGCAGCTAAGAAACCAGCGGCAAAGAAGCCCGCAGTTAAAAAGCCAGCTAAGAAACCTGCGGCCAAGAAACCCGCCGCGAAGAAAGCAGCGAAAAAGCCCGCCAAGAAACCTGCCGCCAAGAAAACGGCGAAGAAGTGAACTGCGACGGTTCTTCAATAAACAAAACGGCTCCTTTAGGAGCCACCAAATCTAGAAAAAGTCATGATCAACAAATACATGCCTGAAGGTATAAATATATAATATTCTGCTCATGTTTTCCTTGCCTTCTGTAGTTGTTTTTACTGAGTCAGTTCCTCTACATTGAAATCAGTTTTTCGGAAAGTTGAATCGCTCACACATTTCTGGTACATTCTTTTTACGTGAACACTCCCAGTAAAATAAATTCAGATCTGGAAGTCTGTGCTGTTAAATGTGTTATTTTAAAAATTTGGATATTTCAACCTCGAAGTTAACTTGTGAAGATGGTGTGACTCAGTTGTCAACCTCTTGCTGTGTCACGCTGTCGAAATAGATTCCGTTCTTAGTCTCCGAAAGTCACATACTATCACGCGTCCAAACAAACACGGGGTTGACTCTGAAGAACACGCAAAGTATTCAAACTATGATTCTAGTGACAAAAAGAATTGATAGTACTAAATGTTTTGGTCAGTTCAGTTCTATAAAGTTCCATGCTCTGAGAACTGGCTGAAAAGACATGTTCGCATAAATTTTACAATTTAATTGCTTGTCAGATAAACATCAGGGCAAAATTCTTGATTTGGCTACATTTTGGCAAGAAATATATTGCCCGATACACCTGAAAAAAAAAAGAAAGTTTTTGATTGAAGAAGAGGAACAACTGAATAAATTATTTGAGAATGGTACCTTACATTTTTGAGAACCGGGTTTGCAAAAGTATCAACTCATTCTACTACTTGGGAATTAAAAACAATAAAACTTGTTTAAAGGCCGATTAAAAGCTTTTATCTGACGCTGGGCAGTAAGTTAATGGTCCCCGGAAGGAACCCAAAGAGTCCCGATTTAAAATGACGCAGTGTAGAACATTTTTTCAGTAATCAGAGTGAGTGACTTTGTGAAGTTTCAAACGGGTGTTATTTATTATAAAGAATTCTTAGTTGAGTGAGCTGCAGTAAAAGAGGGCCGGTTAATAAGAACTTAGATTGTTAGCAAAACTTTACTGAATGCAAGAAAAAAAGGGCAAGGAATTTTCCCGATGATGGAGAAAACACTGACCCCCTGGAGTCCATGGACTACCCCAATGGTCTCCCCAAATGGACTATCTTAAAATGAACTACTCCTAAAAATAATATTCCAAGTGAGTACTATTTAATGTTCTTTACCTAATAGCTGCTAGTATAATTACATTGCACATAACTTCCCCTTAGTTTCAACCTGTACAGCCTCTAACCACCATTTTGAATAATAATTGTACTTAAAATAAACAACTTGTTTTCAGGAATGCAGAAAATATTATTTTCATATAAATACAATTTATAACCAAGTCAATCAGGGACACATCAAAGATGTTTGCCAGGAGGGCACGTACCACTAAGGAATGGCATGACTGACTGGTGAGGTAAACAAATTTTAAAAGCAAATACGAAGACAGCTTTATTTGAAGGGGTGGGAGGAGAAGTGCACAACCTCTACATCTTCCCCTAGATTTGCCCCTGTCAGTGGCATAATGACAAGACTATAAAATATAACCCACAATAAATAATTAAATAACCCCAGTACTCTAATAAATAATTATTGGTATTGATCAGTTATTTGTATGACCCTTTGTTAAAATAACAATCCAGGATTGGTTTAAATGTTTCAGCCCCTTATTGTTTATATCTATCTCACAGAAGAACCTAAACCTCCTTGTCTGATAAGCAGGTGAAAGATATTACAAATACCATAAATCCTGGAATTAGCACTGCCCTTAAATAAGCAGCCCCTTCAAGGTGCACCCTTCCTATTGGCCAAAATTTAAAATAAGGGCCCCTCCCCTTCCCTTATTCAGTGGATGAGGAATGAGACATCAAAGGATGTATAAGTTTGTAATGTAGTGTTAGATTTGTGTTATTGCTACAGTCTGTGAACTCATTAAGTGAACACATTGAACATGTTAAGTACTAACGGTGCCATGATTTAAACTTTAGGATCAGCATTTTATGTTGTTGTTTACGTGGAGATAATGTATCAAAAAATTATCACATCTGATTAGGCCAGGATTGGGGAAAAATTAAAAAAAGTGACACCCATCGATAGAGCACCCCCTGTCTTCTCCTAAATTTGAAATAAGCACCTTAATTAGGCTCTAATTTGAGGATTTACGGTAAAAACGCTCTTTTGAATTTAACATTTAGCTAGGTAGACTATATATTTCTCCTTGTCGTGATGTATGTTGCAAAATTATAAATTACCAAGCCAAAGGAAATTCAATTAACATACTCCATATGCAACAAGCAGGGCGATATTCGTAAAGAAATTATGACTGATTGAGGCATTATGTCCATGACTCAGACAAGGTTTGGGGTTAAATCCTCTCCCTTGGTATTTAGCAGTATTTTTTTACTTTTCTCCTTCATGAGAGAAATTACGGAAACTAAACACTGACAGAGGAAAGTACTTTGGTTTGGCTTATACTGGCTATATAGCCCTAACAAGAGGAGCATAATATATAATTAAGCTAATTATTATTAGTTATGATAATAATTATCATAATAACAATAATTAACTTACCAGTATTTATTAGTGTTGTCATTTCTCTTGTTGTTGTATGTAGGGCATTCTAGGGATGTGTTAAATTTACCTATATTTTATTGGAGGCAACAAGCTCTTCGTGTTCTGTAAGTAACCAAATTGTAAATATCTGGTGATATAATCATGATTATGAAATGCACCTTGAATGATTTTTGTTCCTCCACTTTTGACTGTAGTTTCAGTGAATTAATACTAACTTCAACCACACATAATGGCAGATCCAGACTTGAGCTATGGGGGGAGGGGGGGGGGGGGTTGTTTTGCTTGCCCTGCCTGCCTTCCTTCTGAAGTTTCTTCCTTTTTACTCAAATTAAGGAGGGCCCAGGCTTTCCCCTATATCTACCAGTGGCCTTATATAGAATTGCGGAAGGGCACTTATATTGAAAGAACAAAGGTAGTAAAATCAGCAGCAAGGTATTTTTACAAGGGGGAGGTTTTCAAAGAGGAATTACAACAACTGTTCATTAGGATGGTCCACATTGAGAGGAAGAAGTTGATAGACTGTTCCTCACTAAAGCTTCTAACTGAAATAAATGATCATCGGTTATCTCTGGATGGATGCTTCGCACTGCTTGAGCAAGATTCATCAGGTACTCAGTGTTTGTGCCACTGGGACCTTTGGACAGTAGAATTTGTTCAGCAATCTCGGATAAGGGGGCAGGTCCAAGATAAAATTCATTGCAAGGAGTTGCAATGTATAACTTTGCTTGGAAAGGACATCTGTGCAAATCTTTGGGGTGAAATGTCACCCATGTTGCTTTGTAACCATTTTTCTCCCGAAAGTCGAGGTAGTCAATCACTTTAGGTATGTCTTTTGCCGCAATTTCATAGGCAGTTCCCCATACTTTTTCCTGTAATTGTACATGAACACATACAGTGTCATAAGGCCCTACGTTTACGACTTAAAATAAAGTTACCATACCTTACTTTATTTAGCATTTATTTTGGTATGTACTGCATGCCTACGATACTTGATATACATGTAAAACCAAACTATAGTTAACATAAAAAAAACTAATTAAACTAAACTCTTATTCTTCAGCTCATTTCATAAGTATTGAACGCTGTTTAGCATAAAAAGCTGTTAAAGCATGCATAATTGACATGACAATCCAATTACATAGGTGTCCAATTACAAAGTTCAAATCTAACACCTGTAATTGGACACTTATGAGGTCACATGCTGATTACGTGACAAACAGGTGTGTAGAAAACCAATCACCAAATCAATTTTTTTTATAGAATATGATGCGGGGATGCTCATCAGAATATTTGAATTAAACTCCAAAGGCAAGCAAATTGGGTACAGCTTTCAGAGCTTCATTAAAATGGAATAGACTCAATTATCAGCTCCTATTTAGGAAAAAAGTCCTTGCTAGTAGACCAGAAAGACCAGTGGAAATAGAGCTTAAAATAAAAATAAGGGAGTTCTTTTTTTATTATCATTTGTTCACGTGCACCCTAATTAAAATATACTTTCAATTGACCCCAAGGAGCAAATATGGCTAGATATGAGTGAATGTGAATCAGAAGATTTAGAGATGTCACAGATAAACACACTCTGAGCTCACCTCAGGGTTTTCAAGAAGAGTAACTACCCTTCCAGGCTGCAAATAAAATGAACAGGATTAAATGAGCTTTTACTCAACTAAGCTACATAAAATTTCATTAAATTTGGCACAAAAATACTTAAGGAGACAAGTAACTGGAGAATTAAAAAATTGAACTTTAACAAAGGAAATTCTAGATATTCTAGTGAAACTTTAACAAGGTATAATAAAAGATCTCCCTGTTAAATTATCAATATAGCGTTAACTTGTGAGCATAATTTGTTGCAATCTTGCTGCATGCTACAATCATTATAAAGAAAATCTAATTACTAGATTTTCTAGAAATAAACAAAACTGATTTTAAAGACCTGTTTATATTTATCCATGTTGCCATGGCAACAGCACACATTTAGCTACCTGAATTATAAAAAAACCAAAGTTTGTGTTGTTAGCTTGCTTGCTGCCATTTTTGGCAAGTAAAGGATCATGGACCTTTAGAGAAAAAAGTGAATGAAACACA
>JAHPZR010004939.1:30000-40000 GCA_019787425.1 Platygyra sinensis
CACGCTGTGTCCAGCATAAACGAAATTCCCGCGGTCCCGACGGTTTCAACAAGACTCCTAAAAAATACTAAAAAATAATCATTTCAGTGAGCAGTAATGGAACACCGACGCGGTATTATTTTTACCTTCCCTGGAACACCTCTGTGATCGCTGCTGCCTTGATAAAATCGACGTTCGTATCCCTCAATGAAGCCTGGAACTTTACTAACGAAGGGAAAATTAGCCTTCCATATCAACGATCCATAACCAAATATCCACAAGTTATCTTCATCTGACATCCTGTCGGCCGACAAGCACATCTACGGCGTCATCGACAGGTGGTAAACGAACGAAATCGACGCCACGTTGCGCGGCAACCAAATTGATTCTATAAAAGGGGGGGTAGGTGAACGTTTGACTTTTCGAAGTTGAAAAAATATCCTGCAAGCATACTTGAAACACCCCCCCCCCCAGAAAAACTTTATTCACACGACCACTGCCAAAAAAAATTCATGCGCATCCAGTAAGCCAAAAAAGCATGTTATAGGGAGAAAAAATATTTTGCAAAAGGCCTAAAAAAGATGACCCAAGGAAAGTCTGTCTGAAACTTTTGAGTTCCATGCAGTCTCCATAGAAAACAAAATATATAAACAATAGCCTCCATTTGGCAAGAAAATGTATATTATTTTACAATAATTGTCTAATTTTTCTCGTACGCTGGTTGGCTCATTTTATCGTGCCAACAGATATTAATCTATGTAATCTATGCAAGCATTCAAGTTCAACTTAAAGCTGTCAAACTGTCAACTTTTTAACCAATGGGATTTAATGGACTTTTTAAATAGCAAATCAAAAAGTGAGAAAAGCTATTGACATTATCCGTGTCATTTTGAATAAAATTCACTTATCTTTGTTTACAACAAGTTTACAGTGTCTTTTCCCATCATTCCTTCCTGGCATTTGACCATTTTGGGTTCTTGTAATCGTAAAAAACAAATTGACATCAGTTTTTGATGCGTCTATCCTCTTATTGATGACAAATTCCGACATAACATTGTCAAAGTTTAGCAAGGAACCACTCAACCACTTTGACAATGTTATGATGCAATTTATTGTCAATAAGAGGACAGATGAATAACTGCGAGCTTTGAGGAACAGATAATGTCAAAAGACAAATATCTGATCATAAATAAATAATAAATAAATATCTTAACTGACCACTCCCCCAATGGGGCTTTTTTAGGTAAATGATGAAAAAACGTAAACCTAACACAGTTAAAAGTCCCAACTGGTGGGAGGTAGACCAGTTGGCTATTTTCAAGCATGACTGAGGAGTTGAACTAGGGTCTACCAAGACACAACTCTAGCTGAGTGGTCAGGGAGGGACTTAATTCCACAACCTCAGGATTTCAAGTCTAGCGCCTCTTACCACTCGGTCATGCTGCTTCTGCTTATAGGGATTGTTCACAGATATTCCATAGTTTTAGCTGGGGAATATTCAGTCACATGATGCATTTAGAAAATGTTTGATGGATTATAAAATAAATTATTGTCTGTTAACCGGCTTTAAGCTCGGATACTGCTATATGGCACAAAATAATAATAATAATAATAACAATAACAATAATAATAACAATAATAGTTACTTAATATTTGGCCAATTCGTTTCAAATTTGGACACTAAAAGGATCTTTGAGAGATCTTCACATTGGGAGCATAAAATCATACACCCCCCCCGCCCCCGAGTCCTGAATCATACTTGATAAACCACCCCTTAAGTTTTTAAAATTCTTATGCTTAACAATTTTATGGTCAAGTGAATATCTGATAAAAACCTGAACACCCAGAGCTGCAAATTAAGTTATTGTGTAGGGGGCATAGCCAATACATACAAGGAATAAGATATTTTTGAATGTTTTCATTTCTTTACTTTACAGAGACTTCTCAATTTAATTTGTGACTTTTGGTATGTCTGTTGTGTTGATTTAGGACATACCGCAAACAATACCTTTGAAATGATATGTTATTGGTGGTCTTTCGATCTACTGTTATCATTTTAGAAAAATAAGGTTTTTCTCTGGGACTTAAGGGTTAAACCAGAATATTGTACAGTGCCAGAAATGACACAATTAATTTTTTTATTGAATTTTTACATATTTACAACCTTGCATATACATGTACAATGTATGACCACTCATGCATGTACTACTTTACCTAGTTTTACATTCCTCACACAGAAATAATGAGCGTCATTAAATTTTCTTGTCAACACAAGCTTTGTGATGTAAATTGATAGCAAATGGCCATTTTTCAAGCACCATCAACTAGAACTTGCATGTTGTCTTAACATCACTTCACTATGGTGTAGTCTTCCAGGGCCATGGCATAATGCAAATGGTCTCTTGGTAGGAAACCCATTGTGAGTATTAGGGTGAGGAAGAAGATTTTTCTCAGTATGAGTCAGATATGAAATAACCGACTATGAAATGTAAAAAAGGTTAATATGTCAGTCAGTTTTAAGAGGTTTTAACAAACTTACAGATTGGCTGTCAGAAACATTATCATTCTTATAGGTTAATCACTATTGTTATCTTTCTGTAGTCTCTAAGACTGTCTACACATTTTTTGAAGCCATCTTATTATAGCCATGGCTTATGTCCGGCATATCTTATATGTCTCACAGTGATTTCTTAGTTCCCTGTTATCAGGCATGGCCTGTTCTAAAACAGAATGTCAAATGATTCTTCACCATATCATTCCTTCACCATTTTTGAAGACAGCTAGCAGTTAAAACTGACATGATGGAGTCAAAATTCTTCGGTTCACATTGGATACTTCTTTCCATTGAGATTGCGTACAAACTTGTATGTCAATCTCTGGCCTGGGACCTTTTTCAGGATGTTCTTACTGTAGTAGTATCTGAGTGCACGGCTCAATTTCTCATAAGTCATGTTTTTCCTGTTTTTTTGTCTACCCCACAAGCGTGCCAAGCCATTGTGGTCAATGAGACGAAACACTCCTTTGGACTGGTTTTTCCACACAATGTACTTGTTGTGCTTTTGTAACAGAATATGGTGAAGAAACTCCCATAGGTAATGACAGTGAAAGTGTGGGAGATCTGAAAGAGAATTAAACAAAGCAATAATTATGCCAAGTTGACACTCAACACTGCACATTAGTTGACGTTGACCCAAGCAATGCAGACAAATTTAAGCACACAGGTGGATTTTGATCAATAACGATTTCTTAAAGAATAAGCAAGCAAATATTAATGTTGAAAACTGATGTTTCGGTGTCATCGTGACACCATTCTCAAGGCGTAACGAATAAAATGCACAGATTTGATTTGTAGAGACTATAGAAATCAAACCTTTACATTATTTATTCACTATGCCTTGAGAATGGTGTCACGACGATACCGAAACATCGGCTTTTAATGTTAATATTCACTTGCTTAGTCTTCAAGTGGATTTTGATCAGAATAGATTAAAAGAAAAAAGGAAAAAAGAGTGAGGCTTGGAGAAGGAGGAATCACTACACAAGGGCAAAAGGACACTGTCTTATGTTAAAACATGGTTTTCTTAAATATGCAGTGACTACAAGCAAGTTGTTGATCAGAGTTCCTTACCGTCGTCTCCTTTGTCTTCATTTCCTTCATCCTTTTCATTGTTCTCTTCTATCTCACTCTTCTCCTCATCTTCTGCTTTGGTGTCTTCTGATAAAAAACAGTCATTTAATAAAATTAATTTATATCTAATGCTTAAAGTTTGAGGGTAGGATGCATCACTTAAATCAAGAAATCAACCACATTTTGACTTACTTTTAGCTGGGTTTGAAACTGGTGTACTTTGTTGCTCACTGTGTTGACTCTCTTGGTTTGATTCTTCTGATTTCTTTTCCTCACAACTCTTGCTTTTTTCTTTCTTTTCATCCTTTCCTTCAGTCCCATCTTCAGAAAAGCAACAGTCGAATAATTAACTCGGAGTAAAACTTAAGTGTTGGAAGCAGGCTGGGGACTAAATATTGGAAGTCTTGCAATTCCCAGTCTATAGGTTCTGCATTTTAATGAGAAAGCTTACCGTAATTATGAATTTTGCAAAAACTTAATCATCCAGAACTCAAAAAAAACTACAAATTCTGTGGAGATTTGGAGGCCAAACTTATTTTGTTACATAAAGGATCCGACATGGGCCTTATTTTTAGTCTAATAGTCTAACTTGTGTATATAGTGAAGCTTGAAAGGTATGTTAACAGGAAGAGAAGCTAATTACAGCATTAATAAACAGAACACTTATCAATAAAATATATTTTTTACCATGAGGTTCATCCATCTCAGCTTCAATTCCTGAATCAAATCCAAAATCTATGTCGGCAGCATCATCTAACAAAGGCGAGTCAGGACTTAGGGACAGATCTGTGAACGAAAATAACTTTGTTACTGCTACAAGTAACCATTGAGTGGAGGACCAATAATTATTGGTCATTTTGAACAGGCCTGTAATACTAAAGGGTATGTTCAGGACTTTGGAAAGATTAACCTTCAAAAATACAGTTAAAAAATTAAATGGACCAACTTCTGTACAATAAATAAATAAGTCATACAGTATTAACCTTGGAAAAGGTTGATCTCGTCTTCTGAGAAGTCTGAACCACTATAACCATATTCTGAACAAGTATCTAGGTCTGTGAACTTGAGTTCTGTAAATATAAGCAAGATTTGGTTAAACTTATTACTCAAGTATTCAAATATTCTGTGGTTTTTGTATTTCCTTTCTAGTCTATGTAGTTCAATTTTTGTTTTCCTAAGTTTGTGATAGTTTTGTACATAGTCTAATTTTATTTTTGCTCTATTATTTACTTCTTAGTTTTCAAAACTGCTTTGCTTTGTTGCACATCACTTGGTTAAACATTTCTTTGCTTCCATTCAATAAACTCCGTTTACACTAATCATAGTGGTGACTTTGTTGTAGCAAACTGTTTGAAGCGCATATTATTTCAAATTTCCACTTTGGCTCTTGATTTTGCTGTGAACCTCTTGGCAATTTTGACTTAACTATAAATACCTTTGTCATCCATACAATCATCAGAAGTCTCGACATCTATTACTGCGTCAAACTGAGTGTCTTCAAATGGTCCTGGACATAAATCCACAAAGCTGGGAGCTGTTAGCAACAGAGAGAGAAAGAAGAAAATACAAAAAAAAAAAGTTAACGAAAAAAACAGTCCAACTAAATTTGCACTGTACCCATCCCGTACACATGGCTATGATGAATGCCATGATCAATGCCATGATCAAGCTCATTGCAGTATGTTTACTGAGACCAGACAACCCAGACTATTGAAAACCAATCAGATGGCAGAACTGAAACAAAACAATGAAATTTCAACTTGCTTATTGTGATGCCTACACAACTATCTCTCTCTCTTAGTTCCTTGCCCCCAGGTGGGGGATAGGGCCGGAAACAACTACACAACTATGGTGTCGCATTAATAAATATTATTATCAGACTCAAAACATCAGTACTTTTGCGTGCTTGCGGGTATAGGAAGAATTAAATTATGCCGCATTTTCTACACGGTTGCTAGTTGGTTTAGAAAATACATAAAAGAAAAGCTGTAAAAGGGTGTAGGGTTTAAATATTGCCTCGGCTGTTTAAAAGAAACCCTTCAAATGGTCTCTGAGTAGTTTCGCATTTATGCAGCTTCAGAATGTACGCATTGAAAGGAATTATTCTCAATGTAACTGAAAGGAGCTCACACATGAAAGCAAACTTCAAGCAGAAGAATTTAAAAGTTAACTTGAAACAAAAATGGACTTGTAACTTGAATTCTTTTTTTGAAGTATCTTCAAATTTTCCATCCAGGGGAGGTTCCTGTGATGCCACTGTCATTTTGTTTTTGCCTTAGTGATTTTATACAGCGAGGCTTTGATAGTACAATCATAAAAAATAGAGGGGAATGGTTATGAAACTTGTCAAAGTTCTTTGTCGTATGTTATTGTTCTGCCCTTGACCCTGCACAAAACACAATAATTGTTTACTCTGTACTGAGGAACTAACCAATGGAAACGTATTGGTTATGTAATTCATGCATAGTGTATGAGCGCAAAACAAAAGATTGTGCATGGTTGTAGACCTTCCAACATAAATCTTGGCATCTTTGTTTGCTCCTTTGATGTTTGCTGGATAACCAGTCTCTTCTATAAACTATGGTACAATGCAGAAAAAATTTGTTTGAATTTTCAATGAAGACATTTTTACCCAGAAATCGAAAGGGTCAGCTCAAACTGAAATACACAGCTGCTATGAGATTAACGCAATAGTTTTTCTGAGAAATGTGTAATGAATTTCACGGTCAGTTGCATGAATGACAACCGAAAGCTAATGTGTAAACGTAATTGGCCACTCCCCATTGGGGCTTTTCAGGACCAATGCAAACAAACAAAGATAAATTAATATTCAAATAAGCATAACTAAGTTAAGAATCAGAACTGGCGGGAGGCAGACCAGCTGGCAATTTACAAGCAAAGCCGAGAAGTTGAACTCGGGGCTTCCGTGAACAACATCAGCTAGCAGTCGGAACAGGATTTGAACCTGCGACCTACAGATTTCAAATCCGGTGCTCTAACCATTTGGCCACGCTGCGTCCCTTAAATAGAAACACAACAGACAACAGGGAACAATTGACTGGCTGGATTTGAACATGTGGGAATCTATCATTCCAGTTCTGTCATTTGATTGGTTTCATTGTCTGGGTGGCCCAGGTTTTAGTAACTGCAGTGTGAACAGTTGTATAGCTGACTGGTCCATATAAAATTTCAATCTCGGTCGTTCACTTAGCCCCAAAATAAATGAACTGCATTTACAAATTTCATCCAAGAGTCAAAAATTGTGTCTCATTCTGATGTTTCATATTTCTACTTCAAAAATAAACTCATGCATCTAAGTATAAATTTTCTAAAAGTTGTAATATTGTCACTGACAAGGTTAATGTTCAACATCAACTTAAGACGTACCATCAATGGGGAAACCATTTGCATGAAGCAGATCTTGAATGGCTTCAATTGTGATTGTTGAAGCTATGATTGGTCCAGCTGTGGTTGACGGATGGCCATAGGAAGACAACCATGTTTTTAACATTGACACTGATAGCTCACCATGCTGCAAACAGACAAGAATATTAATTTGCCAAAACAGTAACATGACAACTATATGCAGGTAAGTTAAATTATATTGAGCATTAAAAGATTGTTATAAGGAGGGGGATTATGGTTGAGGTAAGTACCATTAAAATTGTTTATAAAAATAATAATTAATATTCCATTTATATAGTGCAGTCATCCATTATTTGCCCACAGAGATTTGTATCATGTTGCAAATTCTGTCTCCTGGAGATGCTGTGTTATTATACCACAAAACATTAGTCAATAACCAAATTTGCAAACTTAAGGTACTTTGTACATCTAGAAATGTGAAAAGGTCCCAACCACTACATCCTAGAATACTAAAACTACTTTATTGTCCTAATTTTGAGCGCCTATCTTCTCAATGCAAAACCAAATTTGCGACTGCTTGTTATAATTTAAGGAGCGTCCATTCCCTGTGGAGTCACCACAGATAAAGGTCACGAATGTAAGGTATATGCTGCCGAGAAACAAAGAATTATTATTACCGTTATAATAGATAAGTTAAAACTTGTTCCAGGATTCAACTCCTTTTGCATGTGAAAAGATCTCTTTATAGATTAATTTTGTCATAATAGATTTTGGTATTAACCTCAGACTCAAAGGTTCGGCGTGCCCGGTCATATATCTAAAAATATGTGCCATTTTCATTGAGTTAAATGCAAATCTTTTCTAAGAAATGCACGATCAAACTTACTATTTCAGTGGTGATACGAAACACAAAAGCACTTTCAGCATCAAGAAAGGTGTACACATAAGTGATTTCATCTGAATAGCATGTAACAATTATTGCAAAGGTGTTCAATTTGGTTGTACTGCACACAAAATGTATGCGACGGCCTCAGTTAATATCATGGCCTTTGTGGATTACGTATAACGCAATCTTTCCAGCTCTGAGCTAAAGCAAATATTTCCCCGGATTGTTATCTGAACGCTATTCACAGATTGTACTGCTAAAATTCAGATTCATGTATTACAAAATTATATCCATCGGTAAATTTGTGCTACCAAATAAATTGGTAGTTTGGGAAATAAAAATCGCCCTTGCAAGCGCAAACAAACACGAGGCGGAGTCGAGAAAGATGAATGCATGATCAACGACCACTACGGCAGACACAGCTGAAATTAACATGCAACAAGCATCTCAAAGTTTGAAAACTTCTGATGTTTCAAATTAAAAAACTTACCGAGTGACTTTTGGGGCGAAACGGATTTTCTAACAAAATGTCTGTGGACATGCTTGCAAAACCTGCAAGAAGAATAACCACAACAAGACTTCAAGCGCCATTGATTTCAAGATCGCTCGTCTGCGTGTTGCGTGCCTGTTGTATCGTAACAATCCTTTGTAAAGTGTAATGTGTAATGTGTAAAGAAACATTCTTTTTAACAAGTGAACATTTTTAAAACTGTTTCAGCACGGTGCTTTAAGTGAAAACCAAATTAAACCGCGGAAGGAACCTTTAAAGTTTACACTCGGCGTAAAACGATCAAATTTGTGTGGAGTCAAGCCAAATCTGAAATCTAGCATCCCTAAGTGAAAAGTGTTCGAGAAAGAAAGACATCACTCTTATGGTTAATAAAGATTACTTTTTCGATTAGAAAAAGGACGAATTACCTTTTCACGCCTTGGAACTCAAACGCTGAATACTTGAATCGTCTTGTAAAGCTTCTTCTTATGCGCCCAGACTGTTCATTCTCGGAATTACGCGCACAGAAATATCATAAACAAGGTCCAAACAACACTGCCCTCAATTGTTTTTTTCGGTGAAAACCCCTGTTTTCTGAGAAACCCGCGCTAATTCTGCGCTTCTGATTGGCTAGACTTGACCCTGGATGCGTCACTTTTCCTCACGTGACTGATGTCAATAATCTTGAAAGGCGCCTTTGCTTTTCGGCCAATCACAAGCGAGTAGATCACATTTCCGGGAATCCCCTCAATAAGGTACTTTCCCGGGTTTTTTCCCTTTCAGAGGCGGCTGCTTTCAGTTTTGATTGTGTCATGTGTTATTTTTGCGAACTGTCAACGATCAAAGACATAAACATCACCCACGCACGTATAATTCTAAGAAAGTGCGGAAGAAAAAAGCTCTGTCTTTAACATAAACTGCAAAGATGGGAAAAGAAATGGCTCAAATCACTGTGAAAGCAATACCCTAAAAATAAATGAAGTGCGCAATTTTGTAATCTTGCCGTATAAATCAAGCGCGTAAAATAAAGTTTGCCCGCGATTCTTTACAGTTTCCAAAGTGGTTACCACAGCAATAGTTGCTACACTTAAATTGCAAAAGTCGAGCAGATGTTTTAATTTCAGGAAATATACCTGACGAATATTAAGAGGCGCAGTTCTCGCAAGTCAGCGTTTTCGATATCAAAATCAGCACTGGACAACGAGTTCAAAAATTTATAAATATTTTTTATTTCCAGTTTTGTCGTTTACAGTTATGAGCCTGGGAAATGTTTCAGTCCTAATCACTATTCATAAACCGCTCGACCATAGTTAATGGCTCGACAGACAAAATAAATTCAACTGAACTGTATACAACGAAATTTCCAGTTACAAACCCTTGAAAACAAATTTAATTTTACAAATCTATTATTAACAAACGTCATTTCACCATACTACACGAAAATGCTGTACTGCGTCACAGATCGTCACAGGTACTCTGCACCGCGGATATATCGGGGATTTTGTGACACCTCCGGCTGGATATACTACACGATGACCCGCGCGTGGTTCACGACAATGGACTTAACTCATTAAACACTTCTCTTGTGGTAATTTCATCTTCGGCTTTACTTAAAACCTTGATGATACTAACAAAGGATATAAACATGTAT
>JAHPZR010004939.1:45000-56341 GCA_019787425.1 Platygyra sinensis
CCTTCCAAGTAACTGTAAGACTGTTAATTAGAACAGTGAACAAAGATGCTTATCTGAATGTGTACATAATAAATGTCTACCATCATGACAAGCGTTTCAAGAGACAACATGGAATAAAAATATATCTTTTACAAGTATAAAATAATTAATCAGGATATTAATACGTTAATCTTACCATTGCTCTATTGAAGTGTAAATCTGGATTATTTCTCGCCACTGGATCTTTATACTGCCAAGAAAAGTCTGAACTCAAAATTAACGGAAGACAACAAAAACGACCAGTTTCATGAACACAGAAATATACAATAGTCCACTAGTAGGTAGCTGTGTTGCAGACACCTACGGCAAACTGAGATTTAACCACTTCAAAAGCAGCATTCTACTTCTGCTCGCTAGCATGTATCATTTCCACTTGGGATCTTTTACGATTATAGTTAGTGGGAGATTCCCTAATACCCAATGAGATTGATTTATGGTCAGTTAAACAATTGCTTTATGAAGGGCCAATTACAGAACCCAGAACCCAGTAGTTCACAGAGCGTCTAAGACAAGGATTTGTGCACTAACGCGCAGACAGTTATTTACAGGTAAATTTCTGTTGGTCATTGAGGCCAAGTTGTAGGAGGTAACATGAATCAGGTACGATACAAAAGGTTCTTGGCACAATGTGCCACAGTAAAGGATGAAGTGCCCATAAATAAACTTGTTACATAAATAAGACAGAACAGCAGTCAATAATGTACTCTCAGTATAACCTTAGCTAGCCTGCAGGCAGGCCCTTAGCAGGGAAGAAAAGAAAGAATGGTATGTCTTCCCTTTCTCTGTTCCTTCTTTCCTACTCTGCTCTCAGGCTAGACCCTGGGCCTTGAAACAAACTTACAGCTTGTGCATATGCCGTCATACACTGCTTGATCAGCTGAGGAGATTGTGATCCACAAAAGAAGAATGAGAGGTAAGCATTGCCGAGAACATCTGTCAAGTAAAAAGAACAAGGTACATGTAGAACATACCACTAATGGAAAAACAAAATAATCAACTTGCAAAAGCAAAACTTGTGCAACTGATATTTTGTTTTGTTATAACGCAAAAAAACCTTTGGCACAGTCTTGTACTATCCACAATAGAGCAAAATCTTTAATTTGTACTTTTTTTCAAAACACTTTTCAGCTTATAATAATATTGTCCATTATAAGCTGCCTATGTACAAAACAGCAGTAACTGTAATACTGTAATGAAGGTGTATTTTCAATTGTTTATCCCTTACTTTTTTTATGTGGGTAATCCACTGGTTTGATGCACAGTGAATAAAAAATTGCTTGAGGTGACTGGCTAGCAGAGATGTGTAATCTTGAACAGACATCAAGTACAGACATTGTAATTTTATAATTCACTTACACCACGACATTCCATCCTTAACATCACACTGCACTGCTTCTTTGGCTTTTTCCACACTCATTTTGATGTTCTCTACTTTTTCATTTTGATCTATAATGCAAAATTAAATTTAATGTTTCAACATGGTCACCCAGGCTATGTATTTGGAAACTAGTTACTATAGTTAACATTAATTATTTATGATACCCATTCTTCAAAAAATATCCCATTCTGAATTTCAAATAATCACCCCCACCCAGGTAAATTCTGTAATAGTACTGCTATCAATCCTTATAATCCATCAAATCTTTTCGCTCGCACGCAATTGGTCTAAACACGTCACATGACTGAATATCCCCCAGCTAAAACTGGGGGATATACTTATACCCCAATTTTCAAAACTGCATGCGTTGCGTAAAAAATTTGAAGGATAATAAACATGATAGTCTCCATTTAGGGCGAAAATATGCTCGGATATTTGTCCTTGGACATTATCTGTTCCTCGAAGCTCATAGTTTTCCTTGAGCTACGCTCTCGGAAAACTGTTCGCTTCTCGAAACAGATAATGTCCACGGACAAATATCCTAGCATATTTTCGCGCCAAATGGAGGCTATTGTTTATTCAACCCTCCACATAGCATGAGCTAAGGTTACTCCAAACCTTCATAGGGCTACAAACAACATATTTTCCATGGGACTATTTTTGCCAAACTTTCTTTTTTCCAACCACATTAAACTTCATTATTTTAGGGACAGTAACGTTTCCCAAAAAGTGAAAATAAAATATTTAAAAACGCTCATGAGTTATTGGGAAAAAGAGACTTGTTAATAAAAGTCAATAAACCGCCATACTCTCCAAAAGGCATGGACTCCTCAGTGACCTTTTCACAGCAAACAGATTAATTCAAAAATCCTCTATCAAATACATTCAATTTTAGATTTCATGTCCATCAAGAGTGACTTCTTGTAATCACTCTTTGGCAATTGATTCCTCAGTTTCTTTTAGTTTTGTTGCTTATCGCTTTCCCTCTGTTTTGCCTATTATTGTTGACTGATGGTCAAAAGCATGTGCACCTAAAACGTGACTGCAACACTACATCACTTTCCTGCAAAGCTCCAGTTTGCATACCGTGCAAATGGTCTGTATATGGTTGTGCTATGTCCCTCTGGGAAGGCATGACATGTTTATAACCTTTACAAGGAGAAAACTTGCACTCATTTTTCCATAATATCCCTCCTCTTAACTGAATTAATAGGGCATGTAGAATCAATGATCATGGTTTCTTTAAATTTGGCAGAACATTCACCAATAGATAAGGAACAAAGCAGCGTCGGCAAATTCTTTTATTTTCAATACTTTTCTTGTGGCGGACACTTTAATGCAACATGTTATGCAAATAAATCTTGATAGTGGAACTAATGACAGATGCATAAAACGATAAACAAGATAAATAAAAGAAATTATGCCGACACCCCTTGAGAGATTAATTAATGCTTTGTGATTATCACTGCACAGTTACTTTTTGCATTTAATGATCACATTTGATACCCAATTAATTTGCCAGAATTTGAGTCTGTCGTTTGGGTGTCAATGGCTTCTGCCACCTTAGAAAAGCTTTCGACAAAACAGAATATAATTTTATTGAATTCTACATTTCATAACCCTTCTATCAGGGGTTTCAATAAAAGCTGGTTACTGGCAGTCTACTGCCGCCTGTAGGACTTCTTACCGCCATCTGTTTGGATTTCATTAATGAAAATAAAAATGATATTTAATAATAAAAAGCAAATAAAACAACAACGACGACCACTGAAATTTTTAAATGCCACAAAAACAGCATGCTTTTTGATGCACAGAACGCTGGAAATCGCATTTCGAACTTCTAGATTTTAAATTTTTCTGGGGGAGCATGCCCCCAGACCCTCCCTAGGCGAATGGTCCCTTGTGGCCCCTTTAGTGGTCACAGCCGCCTATTACACCTTCACTGCCCGCTTATAACTAATGTTATTGAAACCCCTGTTCTATATGATATATAATTTCTGTGGGTTTTCTTTAAAACAGCCCAAGTATGACTTTTTCTGGAGGACACCTGCAAAGGTTTGGAGTAACCTTAATCTTTGATCTTCCTTTCAGTGTTTGCAGACTGATTTTGGTTATAAATTTATGTAGCCTTTCGATAAGACTGTAGATTCCATACACAGACTGAAAGTAAAGCAACTGAAAAGTCCAAGGAAAGCAAAATCAATAGCAAACAGTCACTTTGGATGCTTTGATTTTACAGTTCATCACAATGAAAATTTACCTTTTCCAATCTGTCTTAATACCATTGACAAATTCCGTAAAGACTCCTTATTCTTTGCCTGAAGATGAAATATGCTTGCTTTTAACTTAATAAGGACGACAAGTCATTTTATACAAAAAATAAACTTTCATCAAGCCAAATTATCATGTACAATCAGTTTCAGATATTTAAATGCTACTTTGAAACCAGTTTACACTTATGTTTGTCTACTGATTATTTTATAATACAATGCACATCACTTAGCATCATCTCCTAAGATTGGACTACAAATTAAATATGGATTGAGAGAATTCAATGGATTTCCTTTAGTAGGAATATAGTAATTTAAAGACTGAGATTAATGGAAAAATATATGAGGGTAAGTAAAAGGATGAGAGTAGAAAATATAATCAACTAGGAGCTATAGCTTTAATGTAACAATAATTTTAAAATAAAATTCTCATTATATTACTCAAAAACTGGAATAACTATTAACTAAATTCTAAGCAAATAAATTAACATTAAATGTAAATTAATAATTATTAATACTAAAATTATGTTAATTAAATACTCACATGGTTTAATGCTCCAACAAAGCAATTCTTGGCTGCCTCTACTTCTCCATTCTTCCAGTAACATTCTCCAAGGCAATTCCAGGCTTGGACTAGTTTAGGATCTAACTTGACAGCTTTTGAGAGAGCATCTTTTGCCAAGGGATCATATTCAGCCATCACATTCAGAGCTTTCCCTCGTAAAAATAAACACCTGGCTGTTTCCTCACAAGAAGCTACAAGATCCATAAAATTTTTGATTCAAATACGAGCCAAGTGTCCCATCAAAACCAGAGCTTATCCCAGTTTCTGTAACATGAAGTAACTAGGAGAATTTCTATTCCTCCTGGGTGGTACACTAATCGACCCTTACAGGGTTACTCTCCAACATTAAATTCACCAGTACCCATTTAATAAATAAATATATTACCTAGTTACATGTAGGTGGAGGGAGGAACTTTGACAGTCAAGTGTCTTGCTCAAGAACATGTTCACAATGTCCCCAGCCAGTGATTGAACCTGGATCACTCAATCCTAATGTCAACACACTAACCTATTACCGGAAAACCACCTAACTTCCAAAATCAAATAAACGAGATCGGTAATTACACAATTTTATAATATTCATTAAGTTTAAGGGCAGCTTTGACATGCATGCAGTGATTATTAAAGCTGACAGTGAAATTCATCCACTAAAACGAAAATCACAAATTTTGTAACATGTCGTAACAATTGATCTGCTATTTTTTTTCCTGTGCACAGCTAAAATGTGAACTCAAAGTGCTTTTAAATACTGCATTTAAATATAAGTTAAAGATCTCAAAGCAGATCTGATGTTTTTAAAAGCCACTTCTTCTCCCTTGCAGCGTGGTTTGTTACTATACATTAAAGATGATAATTTTGCAGCTAAGCTTCCTGAGTTGTCCTCTAGATGCAATGTAATCTAAGGTCTTCTTACCCTGTACATAATCCAGCATGTTCAGAGTCTCTTTTAATTTTTCTTGAGTTTCTTGGTTCTTTAGTAATGCTTTGTCAGTTGAATTGTGTTCAAAATAATGGTCCCTAAACTCATACAGCTGTTGTACTGCAACCTGATAAAGATTCAAAATTAAAACAGTACATTTAAAGTGTGGGCATTTTCTAGCCCTCTGATTTTTAATATTAAGGTAGGTCCCAAACATTTTGTACCTTTGAGCAGTAAGTTTTTTGTTCCCATTACTTTTTGCTGCTGGGGTTGATGGGAGGAGGTTGGTGGAGTGGGAGAGGATGCTGGAACATAGAACCCTCTCTTAGATCTGGCATTGTTTTCAGTCTTTGATGACTAGATGTCCACACCTCTAAAGGTGATTCCTTGGTACTGCATTGTACGATTTTTGCATTGATTTTCTTGTGACCTGAACCTTACCGCCCTCAGAAGACGCACACTAGAAAGACTTTTTGTCAACTCTGATCCAAGATGTGCATTTTTGCCAAGAATTACACTTATCAAATTGCTCCTTTAAGGAGGCTCGAAAGGGTCAGCTGAAATGGATCAAAATTGTACCAAAGATAAAATTGAACCACTACATATACTTCACTGGACTGCAGAGATAAAAACTACAGGCCATAAATTGTGAGTTCAGCAAGAGTTATTCTGAGTAAATGCTATTTTTGTGTGCAAATTTGACTCATTTTGGAAGAGTGTTTTGTCATCAAACTGGCCGAAGTTTCCTACATTGTCTCTTATTATAACACTATAGGGCAAATATATCAAAACTCGCTCAAATCTCGTTTAAACTCTCCAGGATGAGAAAAAAATGATAAGACTGAATGTTCAATAGTATTTATTTGTAAATTACCCATGCATTGAACGACTGCAATGTCACTTCTTCCATAAGAACTCTTATATTTCAGCCATAGTTCACTGTACAAACCCTTATATTACGCTTGGGTGACCTGTGTAAAAACTGGATAGTTTTGATTTAGCTTGCAAAAAAACAAGAAAAAAAAACACAATCTAAACATTCATTTATCATCCATGCTGTTTGTGCCCAACTTGAAAATTAGCATAATTGCAATCTGCTGTTCAGTATGTTTGGTTTGTCAAACATGTCTTTCTCTTTTTTCTCAAACGTTTGCTGATTTGATTTTTGCGTTTAGTGAATCTTCAGGACTCAACAGTGATCTCCCACTTTTTAAAAAATCCTTTCCTTCTACATCCATCATGCCGAACTCTGGAAAATCCAATTAGATATGTAAATACCAACCTCAGCCCTGTCCAAAGACCATTCTTCGTCGCTAGGCTTTTCTTCATTAGCTGGTTCTCCTTCCATTTCAGATCCTTGTGCCTTTTCACGCTAGCCACACGTCAGACGATCCGAAAATATTCAACCTTCCTTCCCGCCGCCATTTTGAAAGTCGCTCCAGTCTTCACTCCAGTCTTTTCAGGCTTCTACTGGTCAGTGGATTTGCCCGTCAGAATGTAACTACTTTTTATAATGAGAATCAAGTGTAACATTGTCTCGGCAGTTTGCTGATCTGTGATTAATTTGTCATTAGAATCCATCACAATTCAACCTATTCTTGCAAAATGAAAAAGGGTTGGTTTCCAGTTTATCGGCTGCTTGCTTTTCGAAGAGTATATCATGAGAAAAATACTTTTCCCACTCTACGGTTTCAGAACTTTGTCCTCGTGGTATATTACAAGAAAGCTTATATGACGGAAATGCGTCAAAAACAGCCACGCAATCAACCGTGCGTTCTCATTCTGTAGCAGATCTCAAAATGGGTATGTTTTTCAGTTTTGTAGCATTACACAACTCAAATATTAGGTTATTTCTGAGGCGATTGATTTATTTGTCCACAGGGAGTTTCTTTTCTAGTTTATTTTCGTCGTTGTTCGGTCAGAAAGAGCTCAGGATCCTTATTTTAGGCTTGGATGGAGCTGGTAAAACAACCATCTTGTATAGGTGAGTTTATATTTTCATGTAGTTTATACCTCGTGCTTGTTTCTTGGGTTTTGTTTCAATTTTAATGTTTATTTTCGCGTTTATTTTAGACTTCAAGTTGGTGAAGTTGTAACAACAATTCCAAGTAGGTCATTACTTCTTATTCTAAAGAATTTTTAAATTCAAAGCTCAACATTGTAGCCCAAATAAATGATTTTTTTTAATTAACTTGTAACTCTGCGCAACAAATCCATCATATTTCCAAGGTGTGTACTTATACAATCACAGAACTGGCATCATTAAATGCTTTGCATGGGACATTTATCATACTTAAATTCAGTTCCATACTAACACATAATGAGCACAAGCAAGTGACCGATCAGATAAAAAATGGAAACAAAGAAAACCATTTTGTGATCTGGTAGTCACACTAAATGCTCCGAGTCTAACCATTGTTGCCTTTTGCTCAACAAACTACAAGAAAAGATGAATTCTTATAGTCTAACAATATGCTATCAAACTTTTGTTTTACAGCGATAGGATTTAATGTTGAGACTGTTACATACAAGAATCTCAAATTTCAAGGTGAGGGCGCACTTAATAGCCCTTTTCACGGTTAACTCTGCTCATTTTCATTACAATGAAATCTTATACGTATGTGAGGCAATTTCAGGCTATTTTGTAGTTTTAGCCTGAAATTGCCTCGCATCCCCGTTGGATTACATTGCAATGCAAATGAGAAAAACTAACCATGAAAAGGGCTATGGGTATGGTACATGTGACTATCAAGGACTTGCGTTGTGTCTGATTTGTTTGGTACCAGTCTCTATGACAATAGTCAGCAAGCTGAGGACAATATCTCTTCACCCATTGGTTTGATATTGAATCACTGCACCAAAGAATACATCAGGATTTTAGGATGAGTTTTGAGAGTCAACACTGTTTATTTTATTAGTGAAATGAAATAAATCAATGTGGAAGTTTATTTTTGACTTTCCTTCCAGCCTCCCCCCTGACCAATTTAGCTTACATTTTGGCCGGCACATCTGACCAGTTTTCAGATACTGGTGTGAAAGACCCTTTTGTTATTCACACTAACTTGTTTCTTTCTTTTTTTCATATCTGTCAAAAGTATGGGATCTCGGAGGTAAGCAAGTAACATTGATCGTTATTTTAACCAATACACCTTATAATGGGATACTTGTTAATGTAAAGTAGTCAAACAAAATCATGTACTAAATAACTTTTGCTTTCATTTATGATCCAAAAATAACTGTAACAGTAACAAAAAATCTTGTTTATTGTTCTTTCAGGGCAAACAAGTATTAGGTAGGTTAACTTTATTCATGACATTTATGGGCAAGTGAAATAGAAGAGAAGCAGTACATTTATTTTGGATTGTATATTATTTTGCATGGTCTACATGTCTATAATAATGCTTAAAAATTTGCCAGGATTGATTTCTGTAGTTGAATTTGTCACAACATAGGTCAAAGGATACTCCCCAGTGGGACTGGGAGATAAGCTTTTGACCCTCCCTGCACTGGATGAGTACTCTAATAAATATATTGCTAATCACTTATGGCATTTATTACTGGTAGGTAAGTATAACTTGGCCATGATTCTGACTTTGCTGTTTTTGTCTTACAGGCCATATTGGAGATGCTACTACTCCAACACAGATGCTATAATATATGTTGTCGACAGCATGGACAGAGACAGAATAGGGATCTCTAAACAGGAGTTAATTGCCATGTTAGAGGTCTGTGACATAATCATGATACTATAATTTATAACTTGATACTGTCTAATTATTAGTATAGGTGAGTTTTAACTATAAGTGCTCTTTAAAAATTTTCTCAAAATTGCAAAGGTCTCCAGGTGAGTGCAGTTTGAAAGAATAGGGGCATTTTACAGTTGTGTGCTTAGTTACCTGGCCATGACTGCAAGTGAGGCTGGAATTGACCTTGCTTTGATACAGACCTCTCTGTTAGCATAAGAACAACTTGATTTACACAACAAAAGTGGTAAGGTTGGTATCAAAACAAGGTCACCTCCAGCCCTGCTGCCATTCAAAGGCCAGGTTGCTGTAAAATGGTCTATGGTCAAAAACCATGAGTGATTTAAATCTATAATTGCTTGACCTTTTGTTAATACTGAGATATAAATTATCATTCAATCATGGTAAGTTTAACTCCTTATAGCCAATCACAAATTTTGACGGACTTTTCTCAGCTTTATGATACAACTGTTTAAGCGTTAAAAATGAAAGGTTTCATGTAACCCTTGCTTGTGAAAATGTTAATTTAGAGTCATGTATTTCCTAGTGAAGTCATATATAATCATCAGGTGTGGCTGTCACTGTAGCTGATTGTCAGAAATGTGCTTTCTACTAAACATGGTTGTCATGTCCCTAACATATCCAGCAGCCTGAGATGTAAGTAATTGTTTGCTTTTTTTTCCTCAGGAAGATGAACTTAAAAAAGCAATTCTAGTGGTTTTTGCTAATAAACAGGTAAACTTCCCTCCTTTTGCTCTTGTTGACTTCTTAAAGTGTTTATACAGCCAACAAGGTTTTTATAGTTATGGTAGCTCTATAATGTGTAAAAAGGTATTCTAAGAAAAAAAATTGGATTCTGACATTTTAACACCCTGAGATCAAGCTTTAAAGTTCCTGCTTCAGCCACACCCCAATGAAGATGATCGTGTGTTAGTGCAGAAAAGTGTCTGGGTTTCTGAACGGGTTGTGACGTCATGTCAGGAATCACAAAACCCTTCTAGTTCAGGAAACTGTTGCTTCAGTAATGGTGACGAGTTTTCCTTGACGAAAAACAAACTGAAGTTGGCATAGCAATGCGGTCCTCAAGCAAGCAAAATAAAAACATGAAGGTTTGAGATGTTCCTGAAGTGACGTCATTCGTCACCAATCTTTCATTACGCTGTCAACTTCATTGGGCGTGGCCAAAGCGGGAAAGTTAAAGCTTGATTTTATGGCAAAAAGCAACAGAATTCACTTTTTTTGGTTTGAATACATTTTTAGATGTTATAGAGATACAAAGCCTAAAAAAACATTTTGGCTGTATGGACACTTTATAAACAGTACCAGTGCTCTGATTACTACAACATGTAAAGAAAACCAATTTTCCAGTTTCACCTGCCACCCTCTCCCCTTCTCAATAAAATTCATCTTTTACAGTACTTCTGCAATTTAAATTTCCTTAACAATATTTTTCAAGAAACGTACAAGAAAAGAAAACAGCACAGAAACAGAATTTCAAGCCCAAGGCTTCCAGACATGACTTTCTCTGCATGCTGTTGAAATAGTATGTTAATGATATACAACTGTGAAAGTATGAAACGTGTCCAAAGTAAATTTAAATAGTTTGCAAAGTGCTGTAATTATGTCATCTGTTAGGATATGGAGGGTGCCATGTCGGCATCCGAGGTGTCCAATGCTCTGGGTCTTTCTGCATTAAAGAGCCGCACATGGTCCATATTTAAAACCTCTGCTACTAAAGGAGAAGGGCTTGATGAAGCTATGGAATGGTGAGTGAAAGAAAGAATGTTTTCCATGTTGAAGAAGTGCAAAAGTCTCTTAATCCAGTTACTGAGACTAGATGAGGCTAATGGCCCATCAATGCTAGAACATATTATCCACAGAACTTTCCATGAAGTGAAATTACGAGGCATCTGCTAGCATCAGAACATTTAAATGTGCACTAAGTTACTCATCCAAGAAGTTTTCTTCTCTGTTCTGAGAAATATTGGCAGTAGTATCAATGCCCTTAGGACAAGCAGCTCTCACAATGATGTTATTTGCTCGTTCCGGGCAAGTCTTAGTTGACTTTTTAGATGGCAGGTGATGTGCCAGGGCTTTTGGCCATTGGCAAGTGAGAAAAGAAGTTACTTGCCTTGTAGGAAAATTTTCTTGTCCCGAATTACCAGCCAACAATTTTACAGTTTTCCTTAAGCCCTAAGCATTCTTATAGGGGAATTTCAGATCAGAAAATTTCCAGGATTCTGCTGACCCTCTTTTGCACCAGGTGAATAGCAGGGTATGACATAAACATCCTAGCAGGTTCTTTTCGTGAGACCCCTCCTGCTACTTTGAAATACTGTCCAAAACCTTGAATGAACCCTGTGTAGTACAGGGGAGGATGCAATTAATTGTGTAGAAATGTCAATTATATCAAATCTCCAGTAATTA